>SNQJ01S0008386.1:26641-54644 GCA_010110895.2 Picea sitchensis | reverse complement strand
AATTGTAACACCCTGTTTCCCCTAGTCTGTAAAAATAACTATAGTGGCCAAGAACTATGGCAAACTCAAATATGTAAATGTTTGATTTGACGGACCTTTGCATAAAAGGTCGATGAATGTAAATTATGTTATGAATATGTGTTGCATGACTGTTGGGAGAGGGATGTGCTAAAATAGACCACGATGGCTAATGAGAGGTGGTGGAAGGGACCTGGAATGGTTTCCTTAACTTCCACCGAGCCAGTACCGTATTGGTTTATACTTGCTCAAAAACCAAAGAAGCTCTTTGATCCTGGAATGGATTTCCCATCAGATTGGTAGGTGGGGAGGATCCTCAAAGAGTTAATGAGGGGATGGGGGTGAACCTCCCATCCGTAACATCCCTCAGACCTGACCACAGACGATGAAATTCGCGCCAAACACAACATTGCAAACAAATTGGCAAGAAAGTAAATCTGGTAAGGGAGAGAAGAGCGCGCGCAATGGGGATCGAGGAAGAAAAATGGAGAAAACTCTGGAAACACAAGGAGCTCTGAATATCAGGAGAAGGAGAGTAACCTTCATCCTAGATTATTTTTCTATATCAAGAGAAGGAGAGTAACCTTCATCCTTGACTTTCGTTGAGCTGGAAGTAGGAGGCTGAAACTCAAAGCATCATGGTCTAGCTCGGGGGTGGCTAGTGGTAAATTTGTTTGGATTCACTGAGCCTACGGTTGGGTGGAAACGAGNTCGAACTGAATATCATGAATACATGCTTATATTTATATGCCCATAATAATTTATGTGTAGAATGATTGCCTAGTGTTTTAAACTAGAAATAATGGATGCATTTGTATGCTTACATGTCATCATTGGTTTCTGTACAAATGGTTAAGTTTGGGGCATTAGTTCACTCCACCTAGAATCTCCTTGTTTTCTTGATTCTCGTAATATTCTGGGAAGGCCCCTCGAGAGTACTATTCCCCGGGGATTACCCCATAAACCTTGGAACCATGTCGAACCTTTACCCAGAGACTCAAATAAGTTTAGGGATGATTTCCCAAGAACCGTCTGAAGGTTCATGCGATTTGGGCCTGGAAACCTTATGCAAGGAAGTGTATCTCTCTAAGGTCTCGGAGTCGTGGTATTTTGAAGCCTCGAGAGGTTGAATTTCGTGATTCAAGCTCAAAATGGATAGCGAGTCCAATTATAGAAAGAGAGAATACCCTATTGTTTGGCAAACGAACGGTCGGAAGCATTTCAAAAATACCACAGATCTGTCAAGATCGATGTATCTAGATAAGGAGCACAGGCATTAACACCTCGACCCTTTCAACCTTTGCAAGTAGCGATGGGATCTAGGACCGTATATCCAAGGATCTGATGGAGCCCTATTGACCGTCGATCTTAGCCTTTGCACAGGTAGGAGAGTATCATTTCATTGACTCACGACTTCAGGTGGTCAAGGGTAGGACTGCACGAGCTCACGATTCAGGATATCGTGACATGATCGTGGTCGTTGGATCCAGGCCACGGGAGAACCATGGGATCAGAACTTTCGTGGTTATCGCCTATCGGGGGTTCAGAACTTGAGAGAGTTTCTTTTCGACTGTAGAAGTCGCGAAGTGACAAGCGCCGAGGGCTCATGCAAACACATGGCCCATTGATAAGTGGGGACCACATGGTTGACAGGTGGTGTAACAACGAGCTCCCAGAAGAAGGTGGAAGCGGGTGACCGATGGTGGACACTCATCGCCTGAGAAAGAGTCAACCCATTGTTGACTTATCGTGGCTCGAGGTTTCCCAAGATGAATAAGTTGCACCTTGATCACTAAGGCTATGAAATGCCAAGAGATGAGGTGTCGTGCGATGGGCAGCAGTGACAGAGCTCATGAGAAGAGTACAATGAAGGAGACAAGTGGCGTGTGCACGTCGCTTTGGAAAATCCCACGTAACGTTGATCGCTCGCGTCTCAGGAATTCACAAAGGAGGAGCACGAGGGATCAACACCTCAAATAGCGAAGTTATGAGTGGTGCCAGTGTTTGGCCTAGCCTACAATTACATGTAGCAGGCGCTAGTGAGGAGGGAGCCATACCCATATCGTATCTCGGGTATCGGTGTTTGGAGAAAGGGGAGTCAAGAGTCTTGACTCCCAACTCACGAGTTGTGAAAGGCGCTTTCCCTAAGGCTAGGTTGTGGTTGTTTGGAGGAGGATAAGGGAAGGGAGGGTCTGCGCTAGGCCCATAGAAGTCTCGGGGATTCTGTCCCTCGAAGAAAAAGATGAAAAATCTAGGTTGTCGTAGTGGGTGTGCGTCAGGAATCTAGTCTAGAGAACTTTCCTAAAATGAACTCAACTAATATTTAAGAAGGGTGTCAGTCATTAAAGGAAATGGAGGGAATAAAGGGACATCAAAGAGCATTTTTAGGAATTTTTTTAGGTGGGTGAGGGAAATTGGCAATTTAATTTAATTAATTAATTGAATTTTTGGTGCAACTAAGGGATTGTGTGACAAGTGTACAAGGCATAATATTTCCTAATTAATTTTAATAAAACTAATTTAATGTGAAATGGAAAGGTCACTAAGACGAAGTCTATAAAATAAATGGAAGAGAAGAGGAATGGATCATTGATTGGAAAGCGTGAGGTTATGCTGCTAGATTTTTCTTGATTGATTTTTCTTGTGGGAGTTGGGATACCCAGCTTGAATAGAGAGTGGTAGCTCAACCTTGAGAGGCGAGATTGGAGCTATCTTATTCTTTGGTTTGTGTGCTTATCTCCTTTGCGGCTCGAGGGGATCATGGAGAAGAAGAGTACCCCTATCGTTGGATGGGAGGTACTGGTGAGGTCTCAATGATTAGCAAGTAAGGAATTGGATGGAGCGCAAGTGCGGGACAACAACTTTGGATTCTTTTCCCTTCAGTTATGATACACTTGTCTAAAAGTTTATGTTGTAGATTAGTTAAATTTTTTTATATGTGGAAATTATATGTTTATGGAATTGTAATGGTTTTATGGTGTAGTTGGGAAAGCTCGCTTGATGTTGTTAGTTAAAGGATTTAATTGTTTTCCCCTCTTGATTGAAATTCAACTGTTGTCTCCTTCCCATTACCCCTGTTTAAATTTAAATGTTTGAATCTATGACTGTAATACCATTCTTCTGCATTGAGGAAAAGATATGGCTATGCACCCTCACACCAAGATCGGTTTTTATTTTAGTTTATCTTGTCCCAAGAATTTCGTTCATCCTCTCCTTTTCATTGTTGTGTTAATCTTTTTTTCCCTGGGTAATCTGAGCGTTTTCCTCCTCACATTCTCCAATTGTTTATCCTCCCCTACGTTTCTCACTACGCCCAGGGCGTTGCCCATTTTGTTTACTCCCCAACATCCATTGTATTGAGTGATGTCTGTGTCTCTCTCCTTAGCATTTGGAGAAAATCGTATGGTTCAAATTGCCCAACGATTTCTCTCCTTACCCATGCATTTGCATTGATTTCCCTTGTGCTTGATCCCTCTTCGCCCAGCATTCGACTGATGTATCTGTGTGTCCATTTGAGTGGTTTAATTCCATCTCCTTCTCCTCTACGATTTTGAGGGGAGCCCAGGTCGTACCCACATGAAATTTTTCCTCCTCTCTACGCTTTGCCAACCATAAACCCTCTATGTTGGGTCTCGCTTCACAGAATTTTTGGGAGCCTTATGCTGCCCAATATTGTAAATCTTATGATGTGGTCCATAGGTTAAGTGTTGTATAAATATGTATCTCTGTTCTTTGTCGATTCCTTGCCATCCTGTAGAAAACCATCCTAGAAATTGAGCTATTAGATTCTGTGTATTCCCTTTATTTTTGTGGTATTTAATTTTGTGAACAATTGGGACTGCAACATTATCTCACCTTCCTAAGAACCTCTTCATTCAATTATCATACCTCCTTCAGGCTTATCCATTACTGGAGCTATTCGTTTTCTGTATTGCAATTGTGTTTTCTTTTCATATTTTTTTTTCGTTTCAAGTTCTGGATCAAGGGCCGGACCAAGGTTCAGATCGAGGGTCGTAACAGGTGCCGGATCCTAGAACAAATGGAATGACGGATTAGGAGGTGCACCATTTTAATGACTAAGTTTTGGTGTGTAACTCTTGTTTCGTGTCTTTCTCCTTAGTGCCTTCTGTAGAGTTGGGTTGGGAAAATCTAGTGAACCATTGACCCTTGTGGGCCCCTTTTCTTTTGAGTTTTTAAAATTTGATTGATGTATCTATTTCCTATGCTCTATATAGTTTTGAAGATAAACTCTGTCTTAAAGTAAATCTAGTTCATTGTTTAATTAGCTAAGAACTTGACTTTTATATTTTGTTCTACTGTTAGGGATATTTTGTTTTATTTTATTAACTAGAATCAATTCATGGTGCAAGCTTGAACCCACAACTTGAGTTAAATTTTAATTTCTCCCTGTATTCGTTTCCTCCCTAGCATTATTATTCATGCTTTACTCTTTGCGTTTGGCACTTAAAATCGCTTAGATTTCATTTCCTTCCTGGCGATTGTATCCCTTTATTTACCTCTGAGTGTGGCATTTAATTTTCTCCTAGCTTCCTTCTTCATAATTTTTCTGAGATTCATGATTAACTCTGCATTTTGGTGTAACCTCTCAAGGTTTATCTCTATGTGTTGACTGTCATCCCTCCATCCTAGAATCCCATATTTTTTTGGGTATTTCATTGTCGATCAGGAATCATTCTGTTTTCCTTGTTGCTGAGTACAGTGAAAATCAAAGGAATTGTTGGACATTTTGTGTATGTACTTCACCTCAGGAAATCCTTTTTTGCTTGTTGGAACTTTTTAAAAACCGTTTTAATTTCTACTTGAATCTCATTGTATGTTCAGTAGAGTTACTTCGTTCGCACTCCTTGAGGTCTTATTTTTAGCCTTGAACACCTGGATTGATGTTACCTTACCTTTAACCTCTGCCCTTTTGGTTGCAACTCATACCCATACCGATGTCTTGTTGCCTGTATTATTTTTATTTTCAAATTTTTGTTATTAGAAATTTCTCTGTAATGAGATCTGGATGGAGGACCAGATGAAGGTCCAGATGGAGGACCAGATGAAGGTTTGGATTGAAAAATAAATCATTTTGCATAGGTTCATGGGTTGGAATAAATTCCAGAACTCTCCTTTGGATTCTTAACTCAGAATATAGCTTAACACCTAATTATCTATTAATTGTTACTTCAGATTGGTCATTCTTAACTCTTTTAATGAAATTGAGAAAATTAAATGAACTCTTGTTATGGAAGAATAAGTTATGTTCTTCCTTGAATTTATTTAATGGATATGTAAGCTGTCGAATTTTTATTATCACATTATACTGATTTTACTAGTTTTATAAAATGGGTACACGGTGAAGGGTAGCATGTTGAATTATTGTATTGTTCAAGCATGGTTGATCTCCTTTTAGTGCTTAGTTGGATATGTAAAGTAACTTGATTTTCTGACGTGAAGGGTGATGTTTGATCCTCTTATGGATACCTTAGCCATGAGTTTAGCATAGAATCCTTGATTTTAATTTACACTTATGATTCATAATTCTTATGTAACAATGCCTTATACGAATTTCTCTTAATCATTACCTGAAGGATGGATTGAGTAGATTAGATTAGACTCTACACTATAATGAATTATGTTGATGTATGACTAATATTATAGTCTAGAGTTATGAGATGTTATTGATTAGGGGATGTAGATACCTCCTTGTTCCTCAGAACAATTGCTAGCCTTGAGACCTTAAATGGTTAAAATCAATTGGAACCTGGGTTGAGCATTGATTATGTGTCTTGGAGGTCCTAACCTTGCAGGGTAGGTTGGGCGAGTAGTACCTTATGTCATTTTATGATTATGTTTATGATCCTTAAGTAACATTATGTTATCTCATATTATATTGATGTTATCTGATGATTTTCCTTATGAGACGAATTGAGTGATTTATGATTCGTGTTATGATGCGTCATTATTAAAAAAATGCATTGGTTATGGGTTGTTGTTTATGGGGTTAATGCGTCGATATATGTATCATTATTCATTGCAATGTTCTTCCCACTTAGGTTGTGTAGGTTTGTTAATGTGTTAATATTGTTTCATTAGTATGTCAGATGATGTGCCAATGATGTCGTTATTAATTGTGATGTATATTTCCTAATGCAAAGAAAGAAAGAAAAATGTTGTATGTCGATTTGTTTTTCTTAATGGAGGGAAGTTACATATGTTATCCGAGCGGGTTCAACCTTGTGACTGTGGATAGTCATGCCTTCCATTGAATTATACACTTGATTAATAACTTACCGCTAAATAAAAATTTAACTTGTCCATGAGTTACACATGGTTAGAGGATGTCACGAAGGTTCAGGACGTGGTGCTAGGGGAGGAGGCACGATGCCTCCAGTAGAACCCACGCCAGAGGATTCCAACCCCAAGGAAAAGAACAAGTCTTGAGCATGAACAGATTGTTGCACGGGATGCATTGGATCTGACAAGGTCCTTCCGGGGAAATTTCAAATGCCTTGACTAACTGTATATACTGAGATAAGGCCAGGGTGCATGTACCCCTGAGGCTCCACAACGCACCCCAGCCAGTATGGGTAGCATTTATGGGGAACTCTAGAATATTAATTTCCCATGTTCACGTGTGCCACGGATGTCTCAGCCGTCGAGGCATGGCTAGAGAACAAATCGATGTGGTTCACACTTCACGATTACGACCTCCAACACGAAGGTCTGCATGTTGATATTCAGCTAAAGGGGAGAACTCTTCTAAGGTGGAAGATGCTCCTACCTCAACTAAACATGGTCATCAAATCCGTGTTATGGGAATGATTCAATGAATGATTATGGGAGAAGTAATTGTTATAGGAATTCATTGAGTGCCAACTCGATGAGTTCAGTGCCTTACAACAAGGTGGTCATACGGTGTGAGATTATGAGATCATATTTATGAAGATACTCCGGTATGCCTCACATTAGAACATAGAGAAGCTAGAGGTCAGCAAGTTTGTGTGCAGCCTTAACTCTAGCTTCATATGAAGGAGAGGGTCTAAATTCCTTGGACGTTGCACAATGCAGTCTAGTAGGCCTCTTATATGAAGAGGAATTGACCACGAGAGTCAAGGAAAGACTCTTGCAAGACCGTTTGGACTGAGGACATATGGAGCACAACAACATCACATGCCAACTAGACAAGACATCTTGGTATCAAGGTACATCTATAGAACCCTTGTTCACGGAACCACGACGATGGGTTCCTCAGTAGAGAACCCTCTACAGGGAACCACCGCTTCAACAGTAGCAGCGATTGGGCCTGTTCAGCGGAACAGACCAAGGTTTCAATATGGTGGGCCAACATCTACTACTTCAAGAACCAGGAGTACTAGACCGAAGACCAGATGTTGGACATGTGGAGAGCCACATTACCAGTGCGACTATCTAGTTAAGAGGGCTAGAGCGACCAAGTTAACAAGACACACTACCGTTGTGAATATGGGAAAGGCCAATAGGATTCATGACCGTGGTGAATAACCACTAGGCCGAGCACTAGTCCATTGTACTCGAGGCTTCAGGTACCATCGCCAACCAAAATTTTAGTATTTTTTAGATCTTGGTGCTACAAAGATCTCTATTTCTAGTATTGCGTTGATGGGATTAGGTAAACGCATTGTACTAGATGACTTTAGATTTTTCTAGGTGGCATCGGGTGCCAACCATATGGTTGGAGGAAGGGGTATGAATTGTTGCTTCAACCTGGGGAATAATGTAACGAAGTCCGACCTACATCACGATCTTAAGATCTAATGATGACATGATAAGTATGAATTGGCTGGAATCACATGATGTGATGCTAAATAGTGAGGCAAAACAATTGAGTTGAACCGATGATGAGGGAAGGAGAAGAGTGATTGTAGGAATAAAACATGGAGTATCCCTAAGGTTCATCTCTTCCCTACAACTACGAAGGAGTATGCGTACGGATGCAAGTTATATGTAATAATGGTGTTGAACGACAAGGTTATGATGAAGGTATTTTAAGGACCTTCCCATGGCATGAGTATTGCTGACGTGTTTCAAAAAAATTACCGAGATTGTCGCCACAAAGGAGTTGGATTTTATAATCGACTCAAAATCATAGAACTAAATTGATAGCAAGAGTTCCTTATCAGATGTTGACCCCTGAGTTATATGAGTTGAAAATGAAACATAAGGAGTTATTGGACCTATGAATTATATGTCCAGGTGTGTCACCTTAAGGTGCACCTGTTATTTTCCTACAGAAGAAGGATGGGTCATGGATACCCTGCATTGACTACCGTCAATTGAACAAGGAAACAGTCAAGAACCAACATATGTTGCCAAGAATAGACCATATGTAATCAGATGAAAGGCGTGATGGTGTTTTCGAAGATCAACTTGAGATCAGGGTATCACTAGTTTCGGGTCAAGGAGGACAGTATTCCTAAGAACACATTCAAGACGAGGTTTGGACATTACGAGTTTACCATTTATCGTTTGGACTGATAGATTCCCTAGGGGTATTCATGATCTTGATTAATGGGGTGTTCCAAGAATACTTGGATAAGTTCATTCAAGTGTTCATCGACGATATTTTGATTTATTCTCGGACGATGGAAGAACTTGATGAACATTTGCGCTTGGTACTACAGTGTCTTCAAGAGAACAAATGGTTTTTGAAACTGTTGAAATGCTCTTTTTATCAATCGAACATTCATTATTTATGGCATGTTATCTCTAGCAAAGGTATCGTTGTGGATCCAGTGAAGGTAGAGGCTATTATGGAATGGCCTACGCTGAAAAATGTCCTAGAAGTGCGTAGCTTCATGAGTTTAGCGGGATATTATTGACGTTTCGTCGAGGGTTTCTCGAATATAGAAAATCCGATTACGAAATTGGAGAAGAAGAACAAGAAATTTGTGTGGACTGAGAAATGCGTGAAAGCATTTCAAAGGCTCAAGGATCTTTTGATGACAACGTCGATACTAAAAGTCCCTGACATGGATGAGGACTTCTTGGTATGATCTGACACATCCAGGGAAGGCTTAGGTAAAGTCTTGATGTAAGACGGTCGAGTGATCGCTTACATCTCAAGGAAGTTAAGAAAGCACGATGAGACCTATACAATGCACAATTTGGAGTTGTTAGCCATTGTGTATGCCCTGAGAGTGTGGAGGCACTATCGGCTTTGATGGAAATTCGAACTAAAAATGGACCACTGTGCTTTACTACACATTTTTATGCAAAGCAACTTGAAAAACAGACAAAGTCGTTGGTATGAACCGCTTAGCGAGTACGATTTAGAGATTACCTACCTAAAAGGAACAATGAACAGAGTGGTTGATGCATTGAGTCAAAGACCATACATATTTTCGGTGATAACTCTTTAGAAGAATCTACGTGAAAATATTCTAACTTTACAATGCGACGATGACTGGTATAAGGAGGTTAAGGAATTTATCGGACATAACACCATGTTGGTACCAAAATTTGAGGGATTTACTGTGGACAATGATGGATTAATGAGATATAATAATTGGATTTAAGTTTTATCTTAAATGAAGCTCATAGAGCCATGTACATGGCTCATCCGAGAGTCATAATTTGAGGGCTGACCATAAACCCTTATTCTTCTAGAAAGGAATGAAGGTAGACATAGTTATCTACATGGAAAGGTGTCTAGGATGTCAACGAGTGAATTCTAAATGCAGACATCCCACATGATTACTACAACCACATGCTTTTCCAGAATCAAAATGGGAGGTCATTTCAATGGAATTTATTGTTGGATTGTCTTTAATGACAAGGAGGCACGACTAGATTTTCGTGATAGCTGACACTCTGATGAAGAGTGCACACCTTTTTCCCTGTTCTTATGACACATCAAACACCAGGTATAGCTAGATTTTATATCATCAAGATATTGATATTTCCAGATGTACCAAAAGAATCATATCCAATAAGGAAATCAGTGTTTGCAAGATGATTTTGGTTGAGTTTCCTGAGAGGCCTTGGGAAGACCACAAAAATTTAGTGCAACATGTCCCTGAGATAGACAAGATGGCCAAAGGAATGAACAAAATCTGGAAGTTTGTATTGCGTATGTGTGTGTTGGGACCAACATAAATGTTGGGAATAGTTCTTGATGTTGGTAGTGCTTGCGTGCAACAACAACCATCAAGGTATCGTTAAGATCGACTCGTTGCGTTCCTCTATGGGCAACCATATTGTATGCCTTTGAGTTGGGATAGACTCGAGGATGGGGTCCTGGTAGGACCAGAAGTGATCCAAGAATGGAATAACAAGTACACACGATAAGAAAAATGGTTGGAAGAAGTGCAAGATCGAACGAAGGGTTTTTTCGATGCACATCACGTGACCATAATTTTGAAGGGACTAATGACTAACCGTGCCTCACTCCTTGATTTGTTTCTCGATATTTTTCTTGTATCTCTGTGTGACTTAGGTCAGTGATCCTACGCATGTAATTGAATTGAGTTCTTGGTGGATGTTGGTCGAAGGTATTCTCACGGTGCAGCCAATGCATTCGACAACTACGACGTTGAACTATTGATCAGGTCAAGGTACAGTGGGACAATTATAGTCCACACTCGACTACCTAGGAGGAAGCATATGATATGCATCAACAATTTCCTTTTTGTTTGATAGCTAGACATTTAGATATTGTTAGATACCTTATTTCTGCACTTGTATATTGTGAAACTTCAGGACGAAGTTTAAAACAAGAGGGGGTGTATGTAACATCCCGTTCTTGCATGCACCTGATGTGACTTATCTTTGAGGACACTTGCATGCAAGTGATCCGGTTCATTATATGACTGATTGATTTTCTTATGGATTCTGATGATGAGACTGTGGATTATGATGTTATATTATGATTATGTATAGACAGATGCTATTGACTGGTTTCTCCTGAGTGTGCAAGACTCTTGACCAATTGAGGATGTCGATGGCATCAATGGACCTCCTTGGACTCCAGATCAAGTTAGGGAGTGGACTTTATATGGTTTTAGTATTTCTATTATTGCATATGTGACATATGATGGGGTATATTATGATGTTGTTCATGGATCGCTGACATGTTTCGTTGATGGATGTAGGTTGATGATTTCTTGCTAATCAGACTCACATTTGGAGTAAAGGGGTCATGCATGACAACCAGAGATATTGAGGGAGAGGTGTTTCAATATCCCTACCACAACCTACTAGCACTCGTGATGTGGCTCGAACTATAGGTTAACGATTACCTAGTTCGATACATCCATGATGTCGTGAGGGTAGACTGAGATAGATGCTCACAAAGATTCTAAGGGGCATGCAATAAGGTAGGGTCCTTATTCCTTAGAGGCTCTTAGTCTCCCACAAGGTCGCCTGATGGAGTTTTGACTCCAAGGGTTATACATCTACCAAAATCAGTCAAAAGGCGAGTGGAACCCTTGGAGCACGTAGTGTGTCTTGAAGGGAACGTCGCATAATTGAAACATGAATAAACGTGAGTGGCACCCTTGGAGCACATAGTTCATCTTTAAGGGAACGTCGCATAATTGAAATATGAATAAAGGCAAGTGGAACCCTTGGAGAACATAGTGCATCTTGAAGGGCACGTCGTGATGTTTAAACACAAGTGAGTCAATGAACCTAGGTCCATAGAAAACAATATCTTACCTTGACATGGTCAGCCTTAAATTAATTATGTATAAGTGAAGTTTATTAATTATAACCCTTCCCTTAAAAATTTCCTAATCCTAGTGGAATTTAAAGCCTAGGTCTAAGTAGGATATGAGGACTAAAAATTAATTAAACAATTAAGAAAGGGGGGATGAAGAAAAGAAAAGGGGGAAAATAAAATTTATAATTTAAAGGAGGATTAAATTGTCTAAAAATTTAATTGTTGTCTATGTGAAAAACTTTCTAAATTTGAACTTAGAAAAAAAGGAAATTTAAATGCAAAAGGAATGTGGAACATAGAGAGGAATCTAGTCTGGAGAACTTTCCTAAAATGAACTCAACTAAGCTTTAAGAAGGGGGTAAGTCATTAAAGGAAATGGAGGGAATAAAGGGACAACAAGGAGCATTTTTAGGAATGCTTTTAGGTGGGTGAGGGAAATTGGCAGTTTAATTTAATTAATTAATTAAATTTACGGTGCAACTAAGGGATTGGGTGACAAGTGTACGGGGGAGAATATTTCCTAATTAATTTTAATAAAAATAATTTAATGTGCAATGGAAAGGTCACTAAGACGAAGTATATAAAAGAAATGGAAGAGAAGAGGAATGGATTATTGATTGGAAAGCGTAAGGTTATGCTGTTAGATTTTTCTTGACTGACTTTTCTTGTGGGAGTTGGGATACCCAGCTCGAATAGAGAGTGGAAGCTTGACCTTGCGAGGCGAGATGGGAGCTAGGTTATTCTCTGGTTTGTGTTCTAGGCCCCTTTGTGGCTCGGGGGGCTCAAGGGGAAGAAGAGTACCCCTAGCATTGGTTGGGAGGTACTGGTGAGGCCTCAACAATTAGAAAGCAAGGAGATGGATGAAGCACAAGCACGAGACAACAACTTCGAATTCTTCTCCCTTCGGTTATGGTACACATGTCTAAAAGTTTTTGTTGTACATTATTTAAATGTTTTTATATGTCTGAATTATACGTTTATGGCATTGTAATGGTTTTCTAGTGTATTTGGGAAATCTTGCTTCATGTGGTTAGTTAAATGATTCAATGGTTTCCCCTCTTGATTGAAATTCAACTGTTGTCTCCTTCCCATTACCCATGTTTTAATTTAAATGTATGAATCTATTGTTGTAATACCGTTCTTCTACGTTGAGGAAAAGATATGGCTCTGCCACCTCACACCTAGATCATTTTTTATTTTAGTTTATCTTGTCCCAATAATTTTGCTCAGCCTCTTATTTTTGTTGTTGTGTTCATCTCTTTTTCCCTCCGTAATCTGGGCATTTTCCTCCTTGAATGTTCCAGTTGTTTATCCACGCCTACTTTTTTTACTACACCCAGGGAATTTCCCATTTTGTTTACTCCCCAGTGCCCATTCTGTTGAGCTATGTGTCTGTCTCTCTCCTTAGCATTTGGAGAAAATCGTATGGTTCAAATCGCACACAATTTCTCTCCTCACGTGCCTACTCCCTCTTCGCCCAGCATCCGAATGATTTCTCTGCATGTCTATTTGAGTGGTTTCCTTCCATCTCCTTCTCCTATGCGATTTTGAGGGGTGCCCAGGTCGTACCCACAAGAAATTTGTCCTCCTCTCTGTGCCTTGCCAACCATAAACCCTCTGGGCTGAGTCTTGCTTCACAGAAGTGTTGGGAGCCTTATGCTTCCCAAGATTGTAAATCTTATGATGTGTTCCACAAGTTAAGTGTTGTATAAATATGCAGCTCTGTTCTTTTTGGATTCCTTGTCATCCTGTAGAAAACCATCCCAGAAATTGAGCGAGTAGATTATGTGTATTCCCTTGATTTTTGTGGTATTTAATTTTGTGAACAATTGGGGATGCAACATTATCTCTCCTTCATGATCACCTCTGCGTTCATTTTCCATCCCTCCTTCAGGATTATCCATTCCTAGAGCTATTTGATGTATGTATTTTAATTTCATTTTCTTTTCAGAAATTTTTTTTGTTTTAAGTTCTGGATCAAGGGCCGGATCGAGCGTTGTATCAGGTGTGGGATCCAGGACCGAATGGAGTATCGGATTAGGAGGTGCATCGTTTTAATGAATAATTTGTGGTGTGAAACTCTTGTTTCATGTCTTTGTCCTTAGCGCCTTGTGTAGAGTTGGGTTGGGAAAATCTAATGATATGTTGACCCTTGCGGGCCCCTTTTTCTTTTGAGTTTCTAAAATTTGATTGATGTATATGTTTCTTATGCTCTATACAATCTTGAAGATAAACTTTGTCTTAAATGAAATCTAGTTTGTTGCTCAATTAGCTGAGAACTTGAATTTTATATTTGGTTCTATTGTTAGGGATATTTTGTGTTATTTTATTAACTGGAATCAATTCGTGGTGCAAGCTTGAACTCATAGCTTGAGTTAAATTTTAATTTTTTCCTGTATTTGTTTCCTCCCTGGCATTATTATTCCTAGTTTACTCTCTGTGTTTGGCACTTAAAATCGCCTAGATTTCATTTCCTTCCTGGTGATTTTATTCCCTTGATTTACCTTTGAGTGTGGCATTTAATTTTCACCTAGCTTCCTTCTTCAGAATTTTTCTGAGATTCATGATTAACTCAGGGTTTTGGTGTAACCCATCAGGGTTTCTCTCTATGTGTTGAATGTCATCCCTCTATGCTGGAATACCATATTTGTTTGTGTATGTCGTTGTCATTGAGGCATCATTATGTTTTCCTTGTTGCTGAGTACAATGCAAATCGGAGGAATTTTTGGACATTTTATGTATGTACTTCACCTCGGGAAATCCATTTTTTCTTGGTGGAAGTTTTTAAAAACCATTTTAATTTCTATAGGAATCTCGTGGCATGTTCATCAGAGTCACTTTGTTGGCACTCCTTGAGGTCTTATTGTTATCCTTGAACACTTGGATTAATGTTCCCTTACCTTTAACCTCTATCCTTTCGGTTGCAACCCATACCCATATTGATTCAATGTTGCATTTATTCTTTTTATTTCAAAATTTTAGTTATCAGAAATTGATATGTAATAGGGTCTGGATGGAGGACCGGATGAAGCTCTAGATGGAGGACCAGATGAAGGTCCGGATTGATGGCCATATGAAGGTCTGGATTGAGGTCCGGATTAAGGTTTAGATTGAAAACTAAATCATTTTGCATGGGTTTAGGGGTTGGAATAAATTCTAGAACTCTCCTTTGGATTCTTAACTCAGAATATAGCTTAACACTTAATTATCTATTAATGGTTACTTCAGATTGGTCATTCTCAACTCTTTTAATGAAATTGAGAAAATTAAATTCACTCTTGCTATGGAATAATAAGTTATGGTCTTCCTTGAATTTCTTTAATGAATGTGTAAGATGTCAAATTTTTATTATTACATTATACTGATTTTATTATTTTTTTAAAATGGGTACACGATGAAGGGTAGCATGTTGAATTATTGTATTGTTCAAGAAGGGATGATCTCCTTTTAGTGCTTAGTTGGATATCTAAAGTAACTTGATGTCCTAACGTGACGGGTGATGATTCAACCTCTTATGGATACCTTAGCCATGAGTTTATCATAGTCTCGTTGATTGTAATTTACACTTATGATTCGTAATTCTTATGTAACATTGCCTTATACGAATTTCTCTTAATCATTACCTGAAGGATGGATTGAGTAGATTAGATTAGACTCTCCACTATGATGAATTATGTTGATGTATGACTAATATTCTAGTCTAGAGTTATGAGATGTGATTGATTAGAGGATGTAGATACCTCCTTGTTCCTCAAAACAATCGCCAACCTTGAGACCTTAAATGGTTAAAATCAATTGGAACCTGGGCTTGAGAATTGCTTATGTGTCCTCGAGGTCCTAACCTTGTAGGGTAGGTTGGGTGGTGATCCAGATTATTTTCGGCACGAAATGAGAGCGGAGATATAATAAAGAAATGTACAGAGATATTGCAAATATTCAATAATATAACAGAAAATTATCAGAGATGCAACCATAAACATAGATATACAGTAATACACGATTTCTATTAATCATAGAAATGTACAGAGACTGTAAAAATACAGAGTGAAAGACTCGCTAGAATGGTGGCAGCTTATCTCTGAGAAGAGATGTGATGGCTACTCTCATTCGCAAGAAGATGATTACAATGAGGCTCTAAAGGCCCTTTTACAATAAATGGGAATGAAAAAATTCCTAGACATCCAAAAACCTAACCCTGGGAGATGAAGCGCCAAAAGTCATGTGGGCCCCGTTTGGGTAAGTTGGCGCATCAACTTCCCGAGATCGTAACTTTTGCATACGATCTTCGTTTTAGGCGTATGATAGCTTGTTGGAAAGATCTATCCGAGGCCTACAACGCTCGAGACAAAATACCATCATTAAATGCTATTTTGCAGAGAAACATACCCAAAAAAACATCGTTTAGGGCCTCAAAATGGCCCCGGAAGTTCAGGACCCAAAAAAACTGATAAAAATAGTAAATTACCAAAATTGCCATAAACATGTTTTGGGCCAGTTGGAGAAGGTGGGTGGCCACCGATATCCACCTGGATCAGGAGGGTATTATCTTATGTCATTTTATCATTATATTTATGATACATAAGTCACTTTATGTTATCTCATACTATCTTGATTTTATCGGATTATTTTCCTTATGAGACGAATTGAGCGATTTATGACTCACATTGTGATGTGTCATTATTAAAATAATGAATTGGTTATGGGTTTCTGTTTATGGGGTTAATGCATCGATATATGTATCGTTATTCATTTCAATGTTGTGTGATCTTATGTCGTGCAGGTTTGTTAATGTGTTAATATTGTTTCATGAATATGTTGGATGATGTGTCAATGATGTCGTTATTAATTGTGATGTATATTTCCTAATGCAAAAAAAAAAAAATGTTGTTGTATGTCGATTTGGTTGTCGTAACGGAGGGATGTTACAATAGAATATTTTTCTCCACCGTTTTTATTTTCTGCTACCATAGAGGATTTCTTGGGCGTGCGAGAGCGATTGTCCTCAAGAGAGACAAGCCCGAGACCCAACTTGGTATACTCAAACCTCGTCGGGGACATGCACTAAAAAATGATCAAGAGCAGCCTACTTTGATACCACTGATCCAAATTTTTTTCGGAACTAAATGAAGGCAAAGATATTACAATGAAATACACATAAAAATTGCCAGAAATAGAGAAATACAAAAATACATGATTTCTATTAATGAAAGAAATGTACAGAGACTGTAAAAATACAGAGTACAAGACTCACTAGAATGGTGGCAACTTTATCTATGAGAAGAGATGTGAGGGCTATGATCATTCGCAAAAATATGATTACAATGAGTCTTTGAAGGCCTTTTTATGATAAAAATGAATGCCAAAACCCTAGACATCCAAAAACCTAACCCTAGGACATGAAGCACCAAAATTCATGTGGGCCCCGTTGGGGTAAGTTAGTACATTAACTTCCTGGGGTTGTAATTTTTGCATATGATCTCAGTTTTAGGCGTGTGATAGCCCATTCGAAAGGTATTTTTGATAAATACGCATTATGTCATCAAACTCTGACTCAATCTATAGTTTGACTTTGGAAATAGAAGAAAACATTGTTTAGAGACCCAAAACAACCCTGGAAGTACATGAAGATGCACTGACATGAAAAATTCTAAAATAAGCCAGTTGGAATATGTCAAAATCCATTGATATCCGGCTGGATCATGTGTAGGGATTCAGGATAGCCCTGTAAGTGCATAACCCACAATTACAAAGAAATTTCCCCATTACAGAGAAATGTGTTGAACTGAAAAAATGTCAAGATGAGCCAGTTGGAATTTGGAATAGGTGGGTGGCCACCAATATCCACCTAGATCAATGCAGTAATTCGATAATGATACAGTTAAAAATGATTTAGTGCAAATTATCCACTGAAATAACATTGACAATAATACAATGAAAAGAAAATGAAAAATTTATATTATAATGTTACGAAAGAGGTTCTCAGTTTTAAGATAAAGTCCATTTCTTTATTACTTAGGTGTGATTCCTCTGTTAGTATCTGTAGATTAAAATTATTATATTCATTATTCTTTTTTATTATATGGTTATGATATATAGATTTCATTTATATATACAGTGCCTGAAAACCAAAATCATGCAATAGAATGTAAATAGAATTATGAAAACAAATGAAGTTGGAGAAAGAAACTATAAAAAAACAAGAAATGTAGGGTATAACCTTTAGTACAATATCTCAAGGTAATTTTTGAATGGCCTTCAATTTCAACCTCCTTTCATAGATTATTGATATGAAAGGATGAGAAAGCTAATAGATGTGAATACAAGAAAAGATGGGAGAGATAGTAGGTGTGGATACAAGGAAAGATGAAGAAGGTAAATTGAAATTTTCCACTGTATAATCTATCTGTTATTTATTATATAACTCACATTACTTTCTTGTGATTCACCTTCTTCACCATTGAACATTTTAACTTTATTATTATTCAACTTATTCCTCATTTCATGTTTGAAGTGGCCTTCTTGATAGTACTTGTTTCAGGATAAATCCGTGAGTGCGGACAAAGACCGATCTCCCTAGATCCACTAGAATCTAGAACAAAACAGGACAGAATAATACACTTTCCCTAGACCTGGACTATTGAATGAAATAAGAGATAAGGATTATGGACATACCTTATAAACGCTTTCCTTAGATCTCTGTTGTTTCAAGCTTCGCTCCAATGCTCTTGTCGCATTCAGATCACAACAGTACAAACCAATTGAAGTGAAGGCAGATCAATACATTCAATAGATAATCTATACATATGATCAAGGAGTTATGTAATAGAGTGATATCAGCTTTATGGGAAAGAGACATATTACCGTATTAAATTAAATATGAAAGAGAGATTACAACCTGAGCCTTGATGTCGTAAGGTCCCTTCCAACTGTCCTTCGTTCCCCACAGACTTCTTACTCCAAGGATTTTGAAACCATAGATCTGATAGCCACTCACAATCTATCTTGACAAAGAAAATCTCAAAGCCACTCTAACCAAGCTAATAATTCCAAGCCAACCAAAAGATAACTTTCTCCATGAGAACTCTTCTCCTTTTATAAGCTGAAGAATATAAGGTGAGGAGGTTAGGATGATCCCACTAAATCATGAAAGCGAGTAAGATCCAAACCATTCGGATGCCACCTCACCATAGAAGCTTCCCATTCTAGAAGATTCGAAAAAAACCCACATTTTTCCCACGTGCTGGAATGTTCACACCCTAGCTATAGAGAAACCTGCAAACACCTCACACCCTGGCTATAGTGCAACCTGCGAGAATGGGTCATTCTCGCACCCTGCCTATATAGAAACCTGCGAACTTCCCTTTTTGTAAGGTTTTTACATAGGAAAAATCAATTTATTTTCTCAGGAGAAGTTCTTCTCCCTTCTCTCTTTAGGAACTCAGGCCACTGTGACCCCTCTGAAGGCAACAGATAGGTTTACATCATTAACGATCATAGGGATGATGAAAATAATGTGTAACAATACTCTTTATATTTTATATTATACTTAGTAAAATTTCAAAGGTTCAAATTCATCTAAAAAATTTACATATCCACAATGATGATCATCTTAAATTTTGATGCAATTGTACATGAATCGAACCATCCTAAATATATCTTAACTCCAAATCTATCAAGCTCTGAGAGGGATCAAATATGTCAAGGTGCAAACCTTCGTCAATGTTTTCTCCCTCAAAAAGGTTTGTACCTCAATGGATTTGATCCCTCTCGACACTTGATAGATTCAGAGTTAAGATGGATCTAGTTTAGTTACAAAGAAATAATTAACCCAAAGTTACAAGATCAAAATTATCTTAACGTTGTTGCTAACTAAAAAATGAAACTAAATTTCAAAGGGAACTTGGAAATTTCATTTCCAAATCATTCCATTATAAAAATTACTTTAAAAAACAAATGATAGACCAAATTTTATCTCAATTGATCTCAATGGACCAAAATCATCATAATTGTCATCATATTGAACAAAGTATCAAATCAATAATATTCCTTTCCATGTGTTTACCCACATGACTTGTTGGGATGCATTGTCAAAAAGGTGTATATGTAAAAGAGTTGTTAAACAAGTCTACCATATTAGACATCATTTCAAGGTCCTTTTTGAAATGGCATCTCTTGATTTCATTTGAGTGGTAATTTTTTCCAATTTGGTTAGCTTCTTTCTTCAGGGAACAATCATCTTTCTAATTTTATTTTTATGTTTAATCATTTTGGATGTCAACTCATTTATAGAAATTTTTGCATGAACATTCAATTGGGTATAGAATATCTTCATTTTCCCAATTCTCCAACCTATTTGGATTATTTTTTATGAGAGGGGGTGAAAGGATGTTGAGATATGTTACCTTTAATGGGGATGTTCTACTCTAAGATTAATCTGTCATAAATTTTATTCTTTTGTAAGGGCTTACATAGAGTATTTTCTTTGTGCACCCATCATTCATTTTATTAGATGTTGTAGGTAATGATATGGTTGGTCATGTGAAGGAGAAAATAATTTTAGATTTAGGCATGCATAACCAAGCATCTTATCTTCTTCAACTGGATTAAGACAAGTTTTGTGGTAAACATTGAATAATTCAACAAGGTACATGTCTCACCACATGTTGGTATATGTGTTTCCTTTAACTAAAATAATCATTTTCCTAGATGAAATGTGTCTAGGGTAAATTTTCCATTTATTGATTAGGTAATACGTTCCCAACATTCATTCTCACGTGAATATCATTATTTATTTGATTTGGGATACGTTACAACTTTTCCTTTATACTTTTATGAAGTTGATCGTGTTTTGAAAGAGTTTTATATAAAATCTCATCATTAAATATAGAGGGGATGAGATCTATTTTTGCTCCATAAAACCTTTGCTACACTACACAAAAATAAAAGTTATTTATTTCAATTCAATGCCCCTATATAACATTTTGGATTAAATTTATTATTATAAGGGTGAGTTGAGTTTAAAAATGCAGTAAACTTCTAGATCATTTTTATCTATTGAGAAACAATTCCAGCATGGTCCTTAGGATTTATGAGACAATTTGTTTTTGCACAAGTATAGATGAGAAATCAAGGTAGATTCAAGAAGGATTTTAAAGAAAGGGAAAGGGTTCAGTTGATTATCAAGAAAATCTCTAGCTAATATAAATTGAAATTATCTATAGATTTAATGGTTTACTTTCTCATTGTAAATATATCTATAGAAGAAAACTTCAAAACATTAGCTGGTAAAGAATCCTCATTATTAGACAACACAGAGAGTCATCAACATACAAAATAGCTCCATTTTAAACCTAGAGACAAAGAAAACAACATAGCAGAAATATAAATTCACACATAAAAAAAATCAGAGTTTACCCTGGAAACATGTTGATGTTCAGATTGGTCAAGATCCATAAAACAACCTCACGGGGATATGAATCCCCCTACATTTTTATAGAGGTGGTAATCCTCTTTGGCTGGAATGTTGGAAGATTTTTTTATATGATTTTACAACAAACTACAAAAAAACTCCCAAGAAAGGTTGTATATACAAATGTACAACCCTTATGTACAGTTATACAAATATACATCATATTATTTAAAAAAAAATAATGACAACATGTGTCAGCAGAGAGTTATGTCTACAAGGTTTTGGAGTCTCCTGTCGACAAACAATCTTCCTTTGTTGTAAGATAAACTTAACCTGGAATTTTCTATGACTTTGCAAGATGAAGTGAAAATGAACAGGTCTTCAAAGAACTTTAAATGATAACTTCATTATAACTCAAAAATTATTTTGATAGGAAATACATTTGAAATCACATTCTTTCAACTCAAAGTCTAAGAAATCACTAATGCAATTCCCCAAAGTATTTCTTTGCAAAATAAATTTATAATAATATCCCAAATATGACAAGTTCAATAATGTCAAAAACAAGAGGGTTGAAACAACCTCTACAAAATCTCAATGACAACTAATAAACTAAATGAAATAGAAATCGTCTTTTTACAAGGAGGGGTATTGATCCTCTGGACCCGAAATGTTACAGGATGACTGAATATTTCAAAAGAAAGAATTGTTCAGACCCAAATCTTCCTATTTGGCTTACAATACGTGAAAGATTTGAGGAAAGTAATAGAAAGGAAGAAGTTGTGGAGAAAAACGTTTAGAGGGCCAATTCAAAGAATCTTGGAAAAATAGAGCTTTTATTCTTCCAGACTCTTCACCATTGTAGAAACTTCTCACTGCCAACTCCCTGATGATGTATTCTCTTTTCTTTTTAAAGTCTGCTCTCAATGTTCTTGAAGTAGTTAGAGTTTTTCTTTCTAGAATTTTCCTCACACTTTATTTTTGGAGTAAAAACTTTAATTAATGCTTTATTAAGTCTCATTAATGACTTATGTCATTGAAATTCATTCCTCCAAGTGGGGTCCTCTTAATCCTTTAATAAAAGTCATTTAATAAATTTTCAATTCCAAAACTTGAAGTTGACTTCCTTAAACAAAAGTGGGTTGTGATTTAATTTTTTAACATGATAGTTGATTTCTCAGCCATGGAAACCACTCTAGGAGTATTTTTCATCGTCCCATATTTCCAATGAGTCTTCCTGAGTGCGATTTAGAGTTATGGATCTCAAGTTATAGACTTGGGATGTCGACGTTCCAAACAAATTTACCAGCAAACCATGAAAACATAGATTTTTTTTCTTTCACTTTCCAGGAGAATTATGGCCAAATTCATCCCTTGAAAAATATTCCATCATATTCCTTGTTAAATTATCTTTCCAACGAGGTATGGTTTTCCCAAAATAGACACTCCGATCTTGAGTTATGAACTTTTGAAGATCATTGCTCAATAGTTGTCCATCAAATTCATGGATTAATCCTAGCCCTTCATTACAATTTTCCTTTTTAAATCCCACATGCATTGTGGTGATGGGGAGTTTAATCTTTATAATGAAATTTTTTACATAGTCTTCATGTGGAATAATGGAAACGAAGAAGACCTTGGTGTAGCTCTTATGCCTTAGGGAATTTAATGACTTAATAAAATTTTGATAACCCAATAAATGCCTAGTCAACGTCCATGTCATCACAGATTCAATGTCTGAAGAGTAAAACTAACATGGTAATAAGAAGAGTAAAACATGGTAAGTGTTGGGGAGGTAAGTAGTCTCGCATGACTAAATGTAAGAATAGTAAAACGAATAACATGAACATGGAAAAGAAAAAGAAAATGGAAAATGAAATAACGGAAGTGAAAATTGGAAAGAAAATAAAAGAAAATGGGAATATGAACATAAAAATAGTTAAGTATTGAAAGGAGAGTAAGGAATTAAAAGAGGGAAAAATGGCTAAGTGTGGAATATGGAGTATGGAGAGTAGAGTGGAAGAGGAGAAAATGGTTAAGTATGGAAGATGGGAGAATAAGAGAAGTTTCAAGAACATAAGTGGGTTCCAAGACAATGATTGTGGTTCCATGACTTCTTAGTTCCAAGAAAAAATAGCTTTGTTGCACATAAAGGAAGTTATCTTTGGGTAGTTAGACGAAAACCTGGATATCTTGAGCATACGAAGTAGGATTTTGAATCTGTGAAATGCATGGCAATGATGCGATTGAGGGATACACCATGAAGCTCCCTGGTTCATCCTAATGCTTCTCATTTATTATGGCACCAAAGCATGCAACGAAAACACACACACACACACACAAAGCAGGCAAAGGATATTGGAGAATATACTCCTAAACCCCCGAAGGGGAAAACTTTATTAAAAAATAATTTCATGGGATTACACTACCTTTGCTTGTACGAATGGTCCCTTTTTACAACCATAGGTTACCATAACAACGATTACATTATTATATGGTTGGTTCAAACCATCCCCACATCTCTCTTGACAATATCTCCTTAAATATATCAACAGATCTCCATGAATCTCTCAACAAATATTCATATCCCTAACATCGCTCATTTCTCCTCTTCTTTCATTATCACATATACTTTCTAGAATTAGTCTACCTCACTACAAAGAATCTTTTAATTTATTTAATTATTCATGATTACAAGTAGGGATTATATCATATTCCTCCCTTAAAAAACACTTGTGACCCCATTATTTATCTTTTCACTTGGTCCTTTGAACTCATTTCATCTTCATTTTCTATGTCTTCTCTACTCTCTATATTCCACAATATTTGGTCTTCTTCATTCTCCATCCTTGGTCATCTTTATTCTCATGTACCTGCAAACACAAACATTTTTGAAGTCCATATAAAAACATTACCATCCACCGGAGTACATGGCTTGCTAGTCGTTATATCTGTCGATACCCTGGGAAACATTTTCTCGTACATGATTCATCAACCATTCTCTATCACATGTATGCATACTTGTACCTTTACTTCCCCTATATCACCATCCTCATCATGGTTTTTCGACATACCTATAGCCATGCTCTCGATGCTCCCGCATCAATTTATGTTTGGGTAGAATTTGTCTTCATTCTCAACCAAAGAACCCCTCTTCCCTTATGTGGAAACAATATATAGGAGGATGGCTCAACTAGGGGATAGCTGGAAGGTCAAGCATCCCTAAAAATTCATCTTCCTCCAAGATTGTTTCTCCTCTCTATCCTTTTTTTTTCATGTACATTAGGGAAGAGGTTTCATGTTGTTTTATTTTTTAATACATGATATTTCATTTTGACAATAAAATTCTTCCTTAACTTTACATCCCATGTGTTTTCCTTATGATTTAAATAAATGCAAGGGGGGCATCGATCATGATGGCATGGGGGCCTTCATGCCAACAACCTGGTCGCCTTCCTCATCTGAATCCTCATGTCTTTCCTATGCTTAACTTTGTAGAGCACATGTCGTTGGCCAATTTTTCTTGTGTGAATCCAATTGGGATCAACTTCACATCCATCCCAAGGGGTGATCAACAAAGCAAGTTGTTGGATTACTGAGAGGGGGGGTGAATCAGTAATAGAGAAATTTAATCCTTTTTAACCATATAATCCAAGTGTTATATCAATGTATCATTATCATCCAATAACTGCAGAGTAAATAAGCAATGAACAATCATACACATACCCAATACACCAGTGTTTTACGTGGAAACCCAAAGAGAGATAAAACCACTGAATGATTTTTATTATATGTATTGAAGAATTACATTCATTGGAATCACCAAATTCCTTTGTTTTCCCACTACAACTGGAAGGAGGCTCCAACCCCCTAGTTTCTCAGGCTACAACCTTAGGGAAGCTCCAAGTCCCCAATTATTTAGCTACAACCAAAAGGAGGCTACAACCCCCTATGTTCTCTGGCTACAACTAGAAGGTGGCTGCAACCACATGTCCTTTCCCCATTCAACCTCCTTGACGTATAAGTAGAATGATGGAACCAATATCACACTATCACTATGAGATATACTGTTGTAAACCTGTATTAATCAACCTGCACCAAATAACCTAAACCATGCATCAACCTGTACCATAAACAAGTGCATCAACCATGCACCAACCTGTACCAAACAACCTGTAATCAACCTGTGCCATAAACAAGTGCATCAACCATGCACCAACATGTACCTCAACCTGTACCATGAACAAGTGCATCAACCATGCAACTGATCCAAGTGGATATCGGTGTCCACCCACCTTCTCCAACTGGCCCAAAACATGTTTCTGGCAATTTTGGTAATTTACTATTTTTAGCAATTTTTAACTTCCGGGGCCATTTTGAGGCCCTAAACGATGTTTTTTTGAGAAAACGAGGAGCAACATGAATCGTAGGTTGATGTTGCTCACCCATAAGTTGTAGTTCTCGGATAGATCTTTCCAACGAGCTATTGAGTGCCCCAAACAAAGATCGTATGCAAAAGTTACGCCCCTGGGAAGTTGACGTATCAACTACCCCCATCGGGGCCCACAAACCTTTTAGCTTTTCATCTTCTGGGGTTAGGGTTTTGGATTTTACTTATGTTAAAAAGGCCCTTAGAGCCTCATTGTAAGAATCATGTTCTCACAGATGCGAGTAGCCGTCACATCTCTTCTCAGAGATAAGCTACCACCATTCTAGCGAGTCTTTCACTCTGTATTTTACAGTCTCTGTACATTTATTTCGTTAATAGAAATCGTGTATTACCGTATATCTGCGACTCTTGTTTTATTTCCACTATATCTTTGTTATATTGTTGTCTCTCTTGCAATATCTCTAAATATTTATGTGTTATATCTCCGCTCTCATTTCGTGCCGAAAATAATACGGATCAACAATAAACCTATACAAATAACCTATCACAACAACTTGTCCAAACAACCTGTCTCATCAATCTTATCAACCAAATCAGATCTACTCACCAAGTTTAATCACTAAGACAACTCTCAAAGATCAATATGTGCCTCTAATAATACAAGTATGCTACATCATCCATAAACCATGTGTCAAAAATACTACTAAGTGCCTCCAACCATGTAACAAGTATGTACCAATCGTGTATCATCTACTCATCAACTATGACTCATCAAGATGTACCAACATCATCAACTATACACCTCATGTATGTGCCAACTCATCAACTACTTGTCTCAAACATGTACCCAACATGTACCTTAACCAAAATCCCTCATCAATTTCATCATCCAAATATGATTTTTAANAGCTACCACCATTCTAGCGAGTCTTTCACTCTGTATTTTACAGTCTCTGTACATTTATTTCATTAATAGAAATCGTGTATTACCGTATATCTGCGACTCTTGTTTTATTTCCATTATATCTTTGTTATATTGTT
The DNA here is from genome assembly GCA_010110895.2 of Picea sitchensis. Classification (NCBI taxonomy): domain Eukaryota; kingdom Viridiplantae; phylum Streptophyta; class Pinopsida; order Pinales; family Pinaceae; genus Picea; species Picea sitchensis. The sequence continues at coordinate 28,082 of SNQJ01S0008386.1, read as the reverse complement.
GTCTCTCTTGCAATATCTCTAAATATTTATGTGTTATATCTCCACTCTCATTTCATGCCGAAAATAATACGGATCAACAATAAACCTATACAAATAACTTGTCACAACAACCTATCACAACAACTTGTCCAAACAACCTATCACAACAACTTATCTCATCAATCTTATCAACCAAATCAGATCTACTCACCAAGGTTAATCACTAAGACAACTCTCAAAGATCAATGTGCCTCTAATAATACAATTATGCTACATCATCCATAAACCATGTGTCAAAAATACTACTAAGTGCCTCCAACCATGTACCAAGTATGTACCAATCGTGTATCATCTACTCATCAACTATGACTCATCAAGATGTACCAACATCATCAACTATACACCTCATGTATGTGCCAACTCATCAACTACTTGTCTCAAACATGTACCCAACATGTACCTTAACCAAAATCCCTCATCAATTTCATCATCCAAATATGATTTTTAACTATATAATAGACCTAGTGTATATGATCACATACTTGCAAACCTTCCTTAACTTTAAAAACAAGAGACTATCATTTTCATCTAACTTTTCTTTAGTCTCACATAACTAGTTTTGGATTGGTCAACAACCCTAACTTGAAATAATAATAACTATGTACCTGTAATGAAGAAAGATTTGAAACTTATACACAATGTTATTCAGTGTGTTTTATGTAATTCCTCCATGTGTCACTACTTTTAACCTCTCAGAAAAGGAGTTATAGAAAAAATGGCATACCTTGTTGAATTCTGGATTATTCTAGAGAGCGGCCTTGTAGAGCGTGCCCCAGACGGATTATTTGTTGAGTAGATATGAAAATGTTACACAACTTACTAAAGACTATACTCTAACCAACACATTTGGTAATACTAAATGTGGATCTGTTATGAAAAAGTTATGACATTTTTTCCCGAAACACCTGCTTTAGACTAGTTTCAGGACTAGCCACAAACCCTATTTTCCACAGAGTGTAACTCCAATAATAAAATGACCCACAAGCTGAAATTTTTACCACAGATACTTGGATATTTTTCCTCAATGTCATAGAAATTTAATGGTATGAATCATTCTAGAAAAAAAATTATTACGAAAATGGTGAGATGACCTGTAAATAACATACGTTAGAAAGCATCATCAAGAGAATTTATCCTCCCTTGAATTCCTGCCTTCTTTTCTTCACCTTCCCTCTGAAATTAGGCTTAGATATACTTTGGTTACCTTAGTCACCTATAGATATTAAATATGCTCAAGTGTGATATAAAATGAGAGATCCTTGCCTCTTATTTATACTCTCCAAGTAGCTTCCTTAAAAACATCTTCTAGGTCACTTTGCCCACTTTCCTTATTTTAGGGTTAACCCACTTCTAATTTCTCCATTAAATTTATTATTTAAATAATTTATTTTGTATTCACTTT
>SNQJ01S0008386.1:0-13294 GCA_010110895.2 Picea sitchensis | reverse complement strand
GCAGAGCGACATGGATCAAATGTGGCTCTGCTACGTAGTCTCTGGGATTCCTCCTTGCGCATAATTTTATTTCTTTTAATATCGACCTCCCTAATGATTTGTTCCTTTTCCCAGATTGTAGAATTCCAAAAGGAATTCACCAAATTATCTTTAAGCTCAGATTCCAGCTTCTCCAGGATAGCCTTGTCTCTCTCTTTAACTTCCTTAATTCAGATTTTTGTAGTTCCTTTAATTTCCATACCATTCGACACTGTTTATCGCCTTCTGATAGAAAACGAGGGTCTTTCCATCCTTCTTTTACCAGAGCCAAATAATCATCATCTTGAATCCAATTGGCATTGAGTTTAAAAGGGTAAGCCTTTAAAGTAGGGGAATGTTCCAGTTGTAATAAGATGTGATCATGATCTGAAACGAAAGAATATTCCACCCAAGAATGGGAAAATCCCACAACCTCTAACAAATATTTAGACACCAAGAACCTGTCAAGTCATCTCTCTATGGCTTCATGACCTAAGTGCCCATTTCGTCATGTTGGAACCACTTTAATCGGCTTTACATCGATTAGCTTCTTTGATAGGAATAACTTCTTATAGTAATCCTCTGACAAACCAAGAACAAAGGAGCCACCCAAGCTCTCACCCAAGGAGATGATGATATTCATATCCCTAGCTATAATCAGGTTCTTGATAGATAAGATGACACTATCGGCTAGCGAGCTCCAAAACCACTTCCGATATACACATAGACCATACACATTTAGTAGAGATAATTCTCGATGATTGTTCACATCCATGCCTGTTAATAGAATACCTCTGATTGTAAGAAAGGAAGCTAAATCATATCAAATCCTAGGATACTAGTAAACCTCATGAGTTACCGACAGTATTTACAACACTTGAAAACCAAGTAGGATGAAGATGTTGCATAAAATATCCAGCCTTTTGTTCATTAGCTAGAGTCTCTTGAAGAAATACAATTTCAGGATGAGTCTGATCCAACAGTCTACGAACCCAGGTTGTTTTGAGGGTGCCTCCAATCCATCGAATATTCAGAGAAAGAAATAACATTACTTAGCCCGGGCCATGGATTTCATTGCTCTAAGAGCCCCACTATCCATGGAGGAAGGGATATTGTCAACTGGTTGAGAGGGGGTGCCTGCCAACTTTTTACTTAAACTTCTTGTCTTTATGGGTGACAATTCGACCCCAATGCCTCAAGACCAGGCATAATTCTTACCTTCCTTACCTAGAGTCTTGGTAAGGGAGGAGGATCCTGTTCCTCGGAGAGGGTCGAGGATGGACTTCCCTAAATATGTAGGCAGTGGCAGGGTATCAATAGAGTCATGGATATAAGGAATCAAGGAATCAAGGACTGCATTTAGGGAGGAATCATCATCATCAGCCTCCTTGAAACTCGGTTCTATCGGGAAGGAATATTATGGGTTCGATGGAGGTGAAGGAGTCAAAGTAGGCCTCTTCGAAGACAACAAAGGCATTTGATAAGTATCGTGAATAAGGGCAGGGGAGAGTGAGGTCCTCGAAGTCAAGACCTCAGTAGGAAAACTAACAGAAGGAGTAAATAGAGGGTCATCGGTACCGCAAAGATTTAGAGAAATCGGTGGTAAAGGTTCTGAAGGGGTCCTCTTCTTTTTGGGTTGACAAGGAGCAGTAGTAGCAGAGGTTAACCAGTTTGAAGAATTTAAGGCCTCTTTCTCCCAATGCATCAGAGACAAAAATAAAGATGAACAGAGACTTTGTAGCTTACCCATTAGTGTGGAGTGATCCTCTCGCCAGTGAGAAGTGGATAGACCAATTTGGTGATATGTGCATCCAAAGGACTCTGCTTCATCCATATACTCGGGAGGGTCTCTTTGAAGTTCAGTATTTTCTGACAACTCCTCAGCTTCCTTACCAGTGCAGTCATGACAAAGATGACCTGTATGTCTGGAAGCATTGCACCGAAAAGGTATCCCTAAATAGTCAAGTTGTTGAACTACTATGCGGCCACGCCACTCAATATCGATGGAGTCCAGTAAACCACAATGGATATCTATCTCCATAAGGATTCGTCCCAAATTACGTTCAGGGTCGGTAAAGAACTTGGACTCCAAAGAAATTAATTTACCGATATTATCGCCAATGGCCCATAGGGCGACTTCATTCCATAGATATAAAGGAAGGCCTGGAAGTAGTACCCACAGATGACAGAGTTTGAAGTGCTCAATTGTCAGGTTAAAGGCAACTCGCCAATGCTTGATCATTATGATACTTCCACCAAATACCTAGAGAGAGTTTAGTAAGACAACCGCATCCTCCGAAGACCTGCATATAAAACCTAGCCAACCCTTTGTAAGATACGGTGTCTCTGGCTCATAACCGAGAATCGACTGCCAATGATTCTTAACCCAAACCTCAATGGGTTCCTTTCTGAAGTGACTGTAAGAAATCCTACCCACTAGTCCGCAAAGGGCCATCCTACATGTTTCCTTTAGTNTAGTGCTTAGTTGGATATGTAAAGTAACTTGATTTTCTGACGTGAAGGGTGATGATTGATCCTCTTATGGATACCTTAGCCATGAGTTTAGCATAGAATCGTTGATTTTAATTTACACTTATGATTCGTAATTCTTATGTAACAATGCCTTATACGAATTTCGCTTAATCATTACCTGAAGGATGGATTGAGTAGATTAGATTAGACTCTGCACTATAATGAATTATGTTGATGTATGACTGATATTCTAGTCTAGAGTTATGAGATGTTATTGATTAGGGGATGTAGATACCTCCTTGTTCCTCAGAACAATCGCTAGCCTTGAGACCTTAAACGGTTAAAATCAATTGGAACCTGGGTTGAGCATTGATTATGTGTCTTGGAGGTCCTAACCTTGCAGGGTAGGTTGGGCAGGTAGTACCTTATGTCATTTTATGATTATGTTTATGATCCTTAAGTAATGTTATGTTATCTCATATTATCTTGATGTTATCTGATGATTTTCCTTATGAGATGAATTGAGTGATTTATGATTCGTGTTATGATGCATCATTATTAAAAGAATGCATTGGTTATGGGTTGTTGTTTATGGGTTAATGCGTCGATATATGTATCATTATTCATTGCAATGTTCTTCCCACTTAGGTTGTGTAGGTTTGTTAATGTGTTAATATTGTTTCATTAATATGTCAGATGATGTGCCAATGATGTCGTTATTAATTGTGATATATATTTCCTAATGCAAAGAAAAAAAAATGTTGTATGTCGATTTGTTTTTCTTAATGGAGGGAAGTTACATATGGTATCCAAGCGGGTTCAACCCTGTGACTGTGGATAGTCATGCCTTCCATTGAATTATACACTTGATTAATAACTTACTGCTAAATAAAATTTTAACTTGTCCATGAGTTACTCATGGTTAGAGGATGTCACGAAGGTTCACGATGTGGTGCTAGGGGAGGAGGCATGATCCCTCTAGTAGAACCCACGCCAGAGGAATCCAACCCCAAGGAAAAGAACAAGTCTTGAGCATGAACAGATTGTTGCACGGGATGCATTGGATCTGACAAGGTCCTTCTGGGGAAATTTGAAATGCCTTGACTAACCATATATACTGAGATAAGGCCAGGGTGCATGTACCCCTGAGGCTCCACAATGCACCCCAGCCAATATGGGTAGAATTTATGGGGAACTCTAGAATATTAATTTCCCATGTTCACGTGTGCCATGGATGTCTCAACCATCGAGGCATGGCTAGAGAACAAATCGATGTGCTTCACACTTCATGATTACGACCTCCAACATGAAGCTCTGCATGCCGATCTTTAGCTAAAGGGGAGCACTCTTCTAAGGTGGAAGATGCTCCTACCTCAACTAAACATAGTTGTCAACACCGTGTTATGGGAATGATTCAATGAATGATTCTAGGAGAAGTAATTGTTAGAGGAATTCATTGAGTGATAGTTCGATGAGTTCAGCGCCTTACAACAAGGTGGTCATACGGTGTGAGATTATGACATCATATTTATGAAGATACTCTGGTATGCCTCGCATTAGAACATAGAGNTGTGCAACCTTAAATCTAGCTTCATATGAAGGAGAGGGTCTAAATTCCTTAGACGTTGCACAATGCAGTCTAGTAGTCCTCTTATATGAAGAGGAATTGACCACGAGAGTCAAGGAAAGACTCTTGCAAGACGGTTCCTACTGAGGACATATGGAGCACAACAACATCAGATGCCAACTAGACAAGACATCTTGGTATCAAGATACATCTATAGAACCCTTGTTCATGGAACCATGACGATGGGTTCCTCAGTAGAGAACCCTCTAAAGGGAACCACCGCTTCAACAGCAGTAGCGATTGGGCTTGTTTAGCAGAACAGACCAAGGTTTCAAGATGGTGGGCCAACATCTACTACTTCAAGAACCAGGAGTACTAGACCAAAGACCAGATGTTGGACATGTGGAGATCCACATTACTAGTGCGACTGTCTAGTTGAGAGGGCTAGAGCGGCCAAGTTAACAAGACACACTACCGTTGTGAATATGGGAAAGGCCAATAGGATTCATGACCATGGTGGATAACCACTAGGCCGAGCACTAGTCCATTGTACTCGATGCGTCAGGTACCATCGCCAACAAAAATTTTAGTATTTTTTAGATCTTGGTGCTACAAAGAGCTTTATTTCTAGTATTGCGTTGATGGGATTAGGTAAACGCATTGTACTAGATGACTTTAGATTTTTCTAGGTGGCATCAGGTGCCAACCATATGGTTGGAGGAAGGGGTATGAATTGTTGCTTCAACCTGGGGAATAATGTAACGAAGTCCGACCTACATCACGATCTTAAGATCTGATGATGACATGATAAGTATGAATTGGTTGGAATCACATGATGTGATGCTAAACAGTGAGGCAAAACAGTTGAGTTGAACCAACGATGAGGGAAGGAGAAGAGTGATTGTAGGAAGAAAACATGGAGTATCCCTGAGGTTCATCTCTTCCCTACAACTACGAAGGAGTATGCGTACGGATGCAAGTTATATGTAATATTGGCTTTGAACGACAAGGTTATGATGAAGGTATTTGAAGGACCTTCCCGTGGCACGAGTACTGCTGACGTGTTTCAAGAAAATTACCCAGATTGTCACCACAAAGGAGTTAGATTTTATAATCGACTCAAAATCCTAGAACTAAATTGATAGCAAGAGCGCCTTATCAGATGTTGACCCCTGAGTTATACGAGTTGAAAATGAAAAAGAAGGATTTATTGGACCTATGAATTATATGTCCAGGTGTGTCACCTTAAGGTGCACCTGTTATTTTCCAACAGAAGAAGGATGGGTCATGGATACCCTGCATTGACTACCGTCAATTGAACAAGGAAATGATCAAGAACCAACATATGTTTCCAAGAATAGACCATATGTAATCAGATGAAAGGCGTGATGGTGTTTTCGAAGATCAACTTGAGATCAGGGTATCACTAGTTTCGGGTCAAGGAGGACAATATTCCTAAGAACACATTCAAGATGAGGTTTGGACATTACGAGTTTACCGTTTATCGTTTGGACTGATAGATGCCCTAGGGGTATTCATGAGCTTGATTAATGGGGTGTTCCATGAATACTTGGATAAGTTCATTCAAGTATTCATCGACGATATTTTGATTTATTCTCGGACGATGGAAGAACTTGATGAACATTTGCGCTTGGTACTACAGTGTCTTCAAGAGAACAAATGGTTTTTGAAACTATTGAAACTCTTTTTTTATCAATCGAACATTCATTATTTAGGGCATGTTATCTCTAGCAAAGGTATCATTGTGGATCCAGTGAAGGTAGAGGCTATTATGGAACAACCTACGCTGAAAAATGTCCTAGAAGTGCGTAGCTTCATGAGTTTAGCGGGATATTATCGACGTTTCGTCGAGGGTTTCTCGAATATAGAAAATCCAATTATGAAATTGGAGAAGAAGAACAAGAAATTTGTGTGGACTGAGAAATGCGTGAAAGCATTTAGAAGGCTCAAGGATCTTTTCATTACAACGTCGATACTAAAAGTCCTTGACATGGACGAGGACTTCTTGGTATGCTCTGACACATCCAAGGAAGGATTAGGTAGAGTCTTGATGTAAGACGGTCGAGTGATCGCTTACATCTCAAGGAAGTTAAGAAAGCATAAGGAGAAATATATGATGCACAATTTGGAGTTGTTAGCCATTGTGTATGCCCTGAGAGTGTGGAGGCACTACCGGCTTTGACGGAAATTTGAACTAAAAATGGACCATTGTGCTTTACTACACATTTTTATGCAAAGCAACTTGAAAAATAGACAAAGGCATTGGTATGAACCGCTTAGCGAGTACGATTTAGAGATTACCTACCTAAAAGGAAAAATGAACAGAGTGGTTGATGCATTGAGTCAAAGACCATACATATTTTCGGTGATAACTCTTTAGAAGAATCTACGTGAAAATATTCTAACTTTACAATGCGACGATGACTTGTATAAGGAGGTTAAGGAATTTATCGGACATAACACCATGTTGGTACCAAAATTTGAGGGATTTACTATGGACAATGATGGATTGATGAGATATAATAATTGGATTTAAGTTTTATCTTAAATGAAGCTCATAGAGCCATGTACATGGCTCATCCGGGAGTCATAATTTGAGGGCTGACCATAAACCCCTATTCTTATAGAAAGGAATGAAGGCAGACATAGTTATCTACATGGCAAGGTATCTAGGATGTCAACGAGTGAATTCTAAATGCAGACATCCCACGAGATTACTACAACCACATGCTTTTCCAGAATCAAAATGGGAGGTCATTTCAATGGAATTTACTGTTGGATTGTCTTTAATGACAAGGAGGCATGACTAGATTTTCGTGATAGCTGACACTCTAATGAAGAGTGCACACCTTTTTCCCTATTCTTATGACACATCAAACACCAGGTATATCTAGAGTTTATATCATCAAGATATTGATATTGCCAGACGTACCAAAAGAATCATATCCAATAAGGGAATCAGTGTTTGCAAGATGATTTTGGTTGAGTTTCCTGAGAGGTCTTGGGAAGACCACAAAACTTTAGTGCAACATGTCCCTGAGATAGACAAGATGGCCAAAGGAATGAACCAAATCTGGAAGTTTGTATTGCGTATGTGTGTGTTGGGACCAACATAAATGTTGGGAATAGTTCTTGCTGTTGGTAGTGCTTGCGTGCAACAACAACCATCAAGGTATCGTTAAGATGGCCTCGTTGCGTTCCTCTATGGGAAACCGTATTGTATGCCTTTGAGCTAGGATAGACTCGAGGATGGGGTCCTGGTAGGACCAGAAGCGATCCAAGAATGGAATACCAAGTACACACGATAAGAAAAATGGTTGGAAGAAGTGCAAGATCGAACGAAGGGTTTTGTCGATGCGCATCACGGAACCATAATTTTGAAGGGCCTAATGACTAGCCGTGCCTCACTGCTTGATTTGTTTCTCGATATTTTTCTTGTATCTCTGTGTGACTTAGGTCAGTGATCCTACGCATGTAATTGAATTGAGTTCTTGGTGGATGTTGGTCGAAGGTGTTCTCACGGTGGAGCAAATGCATTCGACAGCTATGGCGTCGAACTATTGATCAGGTCAAGGTACAGTGGGACAATTATAGTCCACACTTGGCTACCTAGGAGGAAGCATATGATATGCATCAACAATTTCCTTTTTGTTTGATAGCTAGACATTTAGATATTGTTAGATACCTTATTTCTGCACTTGTATATTGTGGAACTTCAGGACGAAGTTTAAAACAAGAGGGGGTGTATGTAACATCCCGTTCTTGCATGCACCTGATGTGACTTATCTTTGAGGACACTTGCATGCAAGTGATCCGGTTCATTATATGACTGATTGATTTGCTTATGGATTCTAATGATGAGACTGTGGATTATGATGTTATATTATGATTATGTATAGACAGATGTTATTGACTAGTTTCTCCTGAGTGTGCAAGACTCTTGACCGATTGAGGATGTCGATGGCATCAATGGACCTCCTTGGACTCCAGATCAAGTTAGGGAGTGGACTTTATATGGTTTTAGTATTTCTATTATTGTATATGTGACATATGATGGGGTATATTATCATGTTGTTCATGGATCGCTGACATGTTTTGTTGATGGATGTACGTTGACGATTGCTTGCTAATCAGACTCACATTTGGAGTAAAGGGGTCATGCATGACAACCAGAGATATTGAGGCAGAGGTGTTTCAATAGCCCTACCACAACCTACTAGCACTCATGATGTGGCTCGAACTATAGGTTAACGATTACCTAGTTCGATACATCCATGATGTCGTGAGGGCAGACTGAGACAGACGCTCACAAAGATTCTAAGGGGCACGCAATAAGGTAGGGTCCTTATTCCTTAGAGGCTCTTAGTCTCCCATAAGGTCGCCTGATGGATTTTTGACTCCAAGTGTTAGACGTCCTACCAAAATCAGTCAAAAGGTGAGTGGAACCCTTGGAGCACATAGTGTGTCTTGAAGGGAATGTCGCATAATTGAAACATGAATAAACGTGAGTGGCACCCTTGGAGAACATAGTTCATCTTGAAGGGAACGTCGCATAATTGAAACATGAATAAAGGAAAGTGGAACCCTTGGAGAACATAGTGCATCTTGAAGGGCACGTCGTGATGTTTAAACACAAGTGAGTCAATGAACCTAGGTCAATAGAAAACAATATCTTACCTTGACATGGTCAGCCTTAAATTAACTATGTATAAGTGAAGTTTATTAATTATAACCCTTCCCTTAAAAAATTTCCTAATCCTAGTGGAATTTAAAGCCTAGGTCTAAGTAGGATATGAGGACTAAAAATTAATTAAACAATTAAGAAAGGGGGGATGAAGAAAAGAAAAGGCGGAAAATAAAATTTATAATTTAAAGGAGGATTAAATTGTCTAAAAATTTAATTGTTTTCTATGTGCAAAACTTTCTAAATTTGAACTTAGAAAAAAAGGAAATTTAAATGCAAAAGGAATGTGGAACATAGAGAGGAATCTAGTCCGGAGAACTTTCCTAAAATGAACTCAACTAAGCTTTAAGAAGGGTGTAAGTCATTAAAGGAAATGGAGGGAATAAAGGGACAACAAGGAGAATTTTTAGGAATGCTTTTAGGTGGGTGAGGGAAATTGGCAGTTTAATTTAATTAATTAATTAAATTTACAGTGCAACTAAGGGATTGGGTGACAAGTGTACAGGGGAGAATATTTCCTAATTAATTTTAATAAAAATAATTTAATGTGCAATGGAAAGGTCACTAAGACGAAGTATATAAAAGAAATGGAATAGAAGAGGAATGGATTATTGATTGGAAAGCGTAAGGTTATGTTGTTAGATTTTTCTTGACTGAATTTTCTTGTGGGAGTTGGGATAGCCAGCTCGAATAGAGAGTGGAAGCTTGACCTTGCGAGGTGAGATGGGAGCTAGGTTATTCTATGGTTTGTGTTCTTGGCCCCTTTGTGGCTTGGGGGGCTCAAGGGGAAGAAGAGTACCCCTAGCATTGGTTGGGAGGTACTGGTGAGGTCTCAACAATTAGAAATCAAGGAGATGGATGAAGCACAAGCATGAGACAACAACTTCGAATTCTTCTCCCTTCGGTTATGGTACACATGTCTAAAAGTTTTTGTTGTACATTAGTTAAATGTTTTTATATGTCTGAATTATACGTTTATGGCATTGTAATGGTTTTCTAGTGTATTTGGGAAATCTTGCTTGATGTGGTTAGTTAAATGATTTAATGGTTTCCCCTCTTGATTGAAATTCAACTGTTGTCTCCTTCCCATTACCCCTGTTTTAATTTAAATGTCTGAATCTATTGTTGTAATACCGTTCTTCTACGTTGAGGAAAAGATATGGCTCTACCACCTCACACCTAGATCATTTTTTATTTTAGTTTATCTTGTCCCAATAATTTTGCTCAGACTCTTGTTTTCGTTGTTGTGTTCATCTCTTTTTCCCTCCGTAATCTGGGCATTTTCCTCCTTGAATGTTCCAGTTGTTTATCCACCCCTACTTTTTTTACTACGCCCAGGGAAATTCCCATTTTGTTTACTCCCCTGTGCCCATTCTGTTGAGCTATGTGTCTGTCTCTCTCCTTATCATTTGGAGAAAATCGTATGGTTCAAATTGCACACAATTTCTCTCCTCACGTAGGCATTTGTGTTGATTTTTTGTGTGCCTACTCCCTCTTCGCCCAGCATCTGAATGATTTCTATGCATGTCTATTTGAGTGGTTTCCTTCCATCTCCTTCTCCTCTGCAATTTTGAGGGGTGCCCAGGTCGTACCCACAAGGAATGCCAAAATTCCTAGACATCCAAAAACCTAACCCTGGGAGATGAAGCGCCAAAAGTCATGTGGGCTCCGTTTGGGTAAGTTGGCGCATCAACTTCCTGGGGTCGTAACTTTTGCATACGATCTCCGTTTTAGGCGTATGATAGCTCGTTGGAAAGATCTATCCGAGGCCTACAACGCTCAAGACAAAATACCATCATTAAATATTATTTTGTGGAGAAACACACCCAAAAAAACATCGTTTAGGGCCTCAAAATGGCCCCGGAAGTTCAAGACCCGAAAAAACTGCTAAAAATAGTAAATTACCAAAATTGCCAGAAACATGTTTTGGGCCAGTTGGAGAAGGTGGGTGGCCACTGATATCCACCTGGATCAGGCGGGTATTATCTTATGTCATTTTATCATTATATTTATGATACTTAAGTCACTTTATGTTATCTCATACTATCTTGATTTTATCGGATTATTTTCCTTATGAGACGAATTGAGCAATTTATGACTCACGTTGTGATGTGTCATTATTAAAATAATGCATTGTTTATGGGTTGATGTTTATGGGGTTAATGCATCGATATATGTATCGTTATTCATTGCAATGTTGTGCGATCTTATGTCGTACAGGTTTGTTAATGTGTTAATATTGTTTCATGAATATGTTGGATGATGTGTCAATGATGTCGTTATTAATTGTGATTTATATTTCCTAATGCAAACAAAAAAAAAATTGTTGTTGTATGTCGATTTGATTGTCGTAACAGACGGATGTTACAACAGAATATTTTTCTCCATCGTTTTTATTTTCTGCTACCATAGAGTATTTCTTGGGCGTGCGAGAGCGATTGTCCTCAAGAGAGACAATCCCGAGACCCAACTTGGTATACTCGAACCTCATCAGGGACATGCACTAAAAAATGATCAAGAGAAGCCTACTTTGATACCACTGATCCAAATTATTTTCGAAACTAAATGAAGGCAAAGATATTACAATGAAATACACATAAAAATTGCCAGAAATAGAGAAATACAAAAATACATGATTTCTATTAATGAAAGAAATGTACAGAGACTGTAAAAATACAGAGTACAAGACTCACTAAAATGGTGGCAACTTTATCTATGAGAAGAGATGTGAGGGCTACAATCATTCGAAAAAAGATGATTACAATGAGTCTTTGAAGGCCTTTTTATGATAAAAATGAATGCCAAAACCCTAGACATCCAAAAACCTAACCCTAGGACATGAAGCGCCAAAATTCATGTGGGCCCCGTTGGGGTAAGTTAGTACATTAACTTCCTGGGGTTGTAACTTTTGCATACGATCTCAGTTTTAGGCGCGTGATAGCCCATTTGAAAGGTATTTTTGATAATTATGCATTATGTCATCAAACTCTGACTCAATCTATAGTTTGACTTTGGAAAGAGAAGAAAACATTGTTTAGAGACCCAAAACGGCCCTGGAAGTACATGAAGATGCACTGACATGAAAAATTCTAAAATAAGCCAGTTGGAATATGTCGAAAGCCACCGATATCCGGCTGAATCATGTGTAGGGATTCAGGATATCCCTGTAAGTGCATAACCCACAATTACAAAGAAATTTCCCCATTACAGAGAAATGTGTTGAACTAAAAAAATGTCAAGATGAGCCAGTTGGAATTTGGAATAGGTGGGTGGCCACCAATATCCACCTAGATCAATGCAGTAATTCAATAATGATACAGTGAAAAATGATTTAGTGAATTGATTTAAGAAACAACACAGAAGAAATTGGTCCAACATTGATTTACCAAGATAGTGCAAATTATCCACTGAAATAACATTGACAATAATACAATGAAAAGAAAATGGAAAAATTATATTATAATGTTACGAAAGAGGTTCTCAGTTTTAAGATAAAGTCCATTTCTTTATTACTTGGGTGTGATTCCTCTGTTAGTATCTGTAGATTAAAATTATTATATTCCTTATTCTTTTTTCTTATATGGTTATGATATATAGATTTCATTTATATATACAATGCCTGAAAACCAAAATCATGCAATAGAATGTAAATAGAATTATGAAAACATATGAAGTTAGAGAAAGAAACTATAAAAAAACAAGAAATGTAGGGTATAACCTTTACTACAATATCTCAAGGTAATTTTTGAATGGCCTTCAATTTCAACCTCCTTTCATAGATTATTGATATGAAAGGATGAGAAAGCTAATAGATGTGAGTACAAGAAAAGATGGGAGAGATAGTAGGTGTGGATACAAGGAAAGATGAAGAAGGTAAATTGAAATTTGCCACTGTGTAATCTATCTGTTATTTATTATATAACTCACATTACTTTCTTGTGATTCACCCTCTTCACCGTTGAACATTTTAACTTTATTATTATTCAACTTATTCCTCATTTCATGTTTGAAGTGGCCTTCTTGATAGTACTCTTTATATTATATATTATACTTAGTAAAATTTCAAAGGTTCAAATTCATTTAAAAAATTTACATATCCACAATGATGATCATCTTAAATTTTGATGCAATTATACATGAATCGAACCATCCTAAATATATCTTAACTCCAAATCTATCAAGCTCTGAGAGGGATCAAATATGTCAAGGTGTAAACCTTCGTCAATATTTTCTCCCTCAAAAAGGTTTGTACCTCAATGGATTTGATCCCTCTCGACACTTGATAGATTTATGTCAAGGTGTAAACCTTCGTCAATCTTTTCTCCCTCAAAAAGGTTTGTACCTCAATGTATTTGATCCCTCTCGACACTTGATAGATTCAGAGTTAATATGGATCTAGTTTAGTTACAAAGAAATAATTAACCCAAAGTTACAAGATCAAAATTATCTTAACGTTGTTGCTAACTAAAAAATGAAACTAAATTTCAAAGGGAACTTGGAAATTTCATTTCCAAATCATTCCATTATAAAAA
>SNQJ01S0008385.1:238261-259871 GCA_010110895.2 Picea sitchensis | reverse complement strand
TTATTTGATTTACTCCCCTCATGTTTGGAGGTCTCCTTAGTGGATTAGGGATTTCTGTCCTTTTTTTTTTATCTGGGTCTTTCTTTCCTTTGAAATTTTGTTTAAATTTGTTGCTAGATTTATTATTTTTTGCAATTTCATGTTCCTTTGAGTACTTGAGGACATGCATTTCAACAATTCTATCTTTCTCACAAGTGAGAGATTCAACAAAAGAATCCATAGGAGGCATCTTCCAAGAAGATCCCATTGCTAGTTTTATAGCGTGAAATTAGAGACAAACAATGAATATTTAGGACATAGTTACACCGAAGGAATTCTATATGGGGAGGTTCCACTGGTTCCTTTCATCGTCTATTAGTGGCATATTAACACATGCCATGTGATTTATACACAAAAAATCAAAAATTGCCAGGTGCGTTGTATCAGTCAGTGTCGAATGCGAGGTTCTGTTGGATTATTTCGTCATCTATTCGTGGTGTATTAACACATGCCATGCGATTTTATCCATAACAAATAAAAAAGGGCCACGTTCGTTGTATCATTCAGTGCTGAATGCGAAGGTGGTGGATGAATTTGGGTCATCGTGATTGAGGCGGTGGAGAAGGTATGGAGGTATCTGGGCAGGCGGCGGAGAACGTATAACGTCTATATAAATTACTTTTCACTCCACAATATTTTTCATTACAATGTTTCCATAGTTTTTATGCGCTTCTGAAAGATGACAATCTGTCGTGGAGCGAGCATGAGAGGAGACCTGTCAAGAGGGTGGAATAGAGGGTAGTCATCTCGGAGGAGAATGGTTTGCTTTCCCCCAAGTTCGCTTCGCCTCTGCTCAAGAGTAAACGCCCGCAGGGGCTGGACATTCCATTCAAATCGTTGGGCCTAGATGCGTCGTGCACCACTATGGAACAATTGATGGAGGTCAATGTGGAGGTTTTTCGTTATGCGATTTTATGCAAAAACATGATCTTCAACAAAAGAACACAAAAAACAAGATCAATTTTAATTTGGGGAGTTATGATTTATTTATTATGGAATGGGGGTGAAGGGGAATGAATGCGCATGAATGGTCATGGTGTTTGAGTGAGTAGATCTTAGATGAGAAGATATGATTTTTCACGATGCATCATATGTATTCCATGGATCCACAGGGGCCAAACCCATCCCCTTCTCCCCCTCTCTATTCTCACCACCACCACCAGCTACCGCGGCCTCTAAATCATCCCAATCATCATCATCATCCCCATCACCAGAGTCTATCGACCTCATCGCTCTCTTTGGGACTCGTTCCCCGTACCTCGTCTTCTTCCCGGCCAACACACATGCTAAATCGTAAGCCACTCGCACCGGCACATCCTCAATAGTAGAACAATCATCCAACCTCTGAGGTGGTCGTGGACACAGCAACAACGACGACGTCGACACCACCACAGCTTCTGCCTCCATCTTCGTCATCTGCCATGCTGTCCAGAATAAATCTCTCAGACATCCTTCCAAACAACGGGGTGCCCACGCCCACCTACACCAAGGCCGCAGAGGTGTTGTCGAATTCCCTGACGAGGCACAACGTGACAGTCATAGAGCTCAGGCTCAAGGATTCTGTGTTTCTTAGGTGTGCACTCGAATCTGCCAATATCTACTTCTGGACTAGGGCACAATCGGTCAATTGGGCCTCCAAACCCTAGTCGAGCTATAGTCATCCTACCAACTCCCCTGCTGCCCGCGGTGGGGCTCATTTGTATCATGCTGGAAGGTAGTACTACTAATACTCACAGCCTAGCCACATATCCCCATTGAAAACAATAATAAAAGAAGAAAACCTTGGAATGATATTGGGAATGAACGCTTAGTTGATTGATTTCATTATTGAACTATATAAATAATAACTTAAAACAGTTATACCATTTCTGAATGAGAGTAACTGTAAACTAACTGTAACTGTAAACTAACTTTTACTAACTAACAAGATTACATCTCTTAACCCTTCCTCTTAATCTCGAGAATTACATTATTAATAATGCCTAAACTTTGACGTTGAAATTGAAAAACATCTCTTCCCAAAGGTTTAGTGAAGATATCAGCTAGTTGAGCTTTAGAACCACAAAATTTGAGAAAAATGTCACCATTTTTTACGAGTTCACGAATGAAGTGAAATCGAGTATCAATGTGTTTTCTTTTCTGATGAAACACATTATTCTTCGACAAGGAAATGGCAGAGTTATTGTCACAAAAAATCGAAATAGGTTCTTTTGTCATATATCCAAAATCCATCAAGAGCCTTTAAGCCAAAATGCATGACATGCTATTGTTGTTTCCGCTACATATTCTACTTCTGCTAAAGAGATAGAAACTATGGGTTGCTTCTTAGATGCCCATGAAATCAAATTATTTCCAAAAAGAAAAGCATAGCCTGAAGTGCTTTTTCTGTCGTCAATACTTCCTACATAATCACTGTCAGTATAACCTGTAAGCATAATGTCTGCTGAAGTTGTGTACCACAAACCATAATTGGTTGTACCTGCAATGTATCTTAAGATTCTCTTACCAACTTTCCAATGAGAATACTTAGGAGATTCCATAAACCTGGAAATGTAACTTGTTGCATATGTTATGTCAGGTCTTCTAGTAGTAAGATACATAAGACTACCAACAAGTTTTTTATACAATGTGGAACTTATTACTGATCCCAAATCTTCCTTTCTTAATTTGGTGCCAAGAGCTATAGGAGTGTCAGTAGGCTTTGCTTAATTTAGTGCCAAGAGCAATAGGAGTGTCAACAGGCTTACACTTTTCCATCTTAATTTTTTTTAAACATCAGCATCATATTTTTATTGACTAATAAATATATCATGATCAGATTGGTCTACTTCAATGCCTAAGAAAAAATTCATTAATCCAAGATCTGTCATTTCAAACTCATTTTTCATGGTTGATCTAAATGCATCTAACATCATGTTTCCTGTGTAGATCATGTCGTCAACATAAAGAAAAAGGATGAGAATATTACCCTGCTGATTTACCTTGATATACAAAGTAGGCTCATTTTCACTCCTACTGAAAGCATCTTTGAGTAAATAATGATCAATCCTACTATACCAAGCTCGCGGAGCTTGCTTCAAACCGTACAAGGTTTTCTTTAATTTGTACACTCGATGCTCTTGTGTTTTAACTTCAAATCCAGGTGGTTGATGAATATACACTTCTTCATTTAATACTCCATTCAAGAAGGCAAACTTAACATGCATTTGATAAATAGGCCACTTATTTTGTGCTACAATGGCCAAAACAAATTGAACAGTATATAATCTTGCTACAGGTGCAAAAGTTTCACCATAATCAATGCCAGGTTGTTGTGAAAAACCTATGGCAACTAACCTTGGTTTGTGTTTCTCAATCTCACCTTTTTCATTTAGTTTAGTTTTATAAACCCATATGACACTTATGACATTTTTATCTACAGGTAGATCAACTAAATCCCATGTATTGTTTCTTTCAATAGCTTCTATTTCAGTATTCATTGCATCTACCCATACTCTTTTCTTTGCAGCTTCATCAAAATAAGTAGGTTGAGATGAGAAAAATGAAAATTGTTCTACATTATCATCTTGGTCATATATATCACACAAACTTCTCATTCTTTGATGATTATATTCAGAATCTGAATCGCTATGAGATGAAGATGAATCACTCTGAGATGAAGAATCATTATGAGACGAAGAACTACTTTCATTTTGTACTTGCAATCTTGGAAGACGTGTTATTGATTCTTGATTTTCATCTTTCTTTGTAGGTTCTTGATGTTCATCTAACTCAAGAGAAGGATTGTGAGAAGTATTGTTTTCCATTTCATCCCATGATTTATCTTCCATAAAATTAACATCTCTGCTTACTAGAAATTTCTTAGTAATAGGATTGTATAATCTGTATGCTTTTGACTATTCACTATAGCCAATAAAAATGTACTTCTCACTTCTATCATCAATCTTCTTTCTTAACTCTTCAGGAACATGAGCAAAAGCAACACAACCAAAAATTTAAAAATGAGAAACATTTACCTTAGATCCACTCCATTTTTCTTCAAGTACTTTACCTTGAACACCAGAAGTTGGTGATCTGCTAAGTATGTAAATTGAACATGCAACTTCTTCAGCCCAATAATCTTTGGACATGTTTTCTTGTTGTAAGTAAACTCCTGACCATGTTCATGATGGTGTGATTCATTCTTTCTGCCACTCCATTTTGTTGTGGAGTATATCTAGTAGTCGTTTTCTTTTTAATACCATGATGTTTACAAAAATCAACAAACTCTCTTGAGTCATATTCACCTCCTCCATCAGATCTCAAAACTTTGACAAATCTGCCACTTTGTTTCTCTTCTTTAGCCTTGAATTCTTTGAATCGAGTGAAAGTCTTGGATTTGTGTTTGAAAAAATAAACCCAAACTTTCCTGCTACAATCATCAATAAATGTCAGAAAATAAGAACTTCCACCAATTGACTGATTTTGCATAGGTCCACATAAGTCTATGTGAATTAACTCTAAGGACTCTTTGGCTCTATAAGAAGATGATGGAAAACTATCTCGCTGGTGTTTTCCTACTATGCAACTTTCACAAGAAGGAATCTCATTAATCGAAGGAGGCAATCTTGTCACCATAGACTGTCTTTGTAACAAACTCATACTTTTGATTGGTAAATGACCATAACGATAATGTCATAACTCAGTTTCATTTTCATTAGAAATATTACATGCATACATCTTCTCACTTCTCATTTCTAAAGGAAACAATATGTTCTTTGTCATAGCGATTTTTGCAACAACTCTTTTAGTTTGATTAAGAATTGTGCAAATGTTGTGAAATTGACATCATAACCATGCGCCATTAATTTCCCTACACTCAACATAGTAAACATTAGGAATATTTTCACTTCACCCTACTTTTGCTAGAATTGGCACAACACCTTTTCTTGATGCTTTGATCGAATGATCATCACCCAAACTAATTGTAGTAATAATAGATGTATCAAGATTAGAAATTAAATCATTGTCACCAGTCATATGATTGCTACATCCACTATCTAGCAACCAAACATTTTTGTCAAGAATTTGCTGAGATGCTTGACATGAAAGAAACAAAGTATCGGATGTTTCACTTTGCAGTGACATTAGCTTTATTTCTAAGCTGCAACTTACGACATTCAGATATATATGATGACCCAACTTTTTACAATAACAACATTGGATTATTGATTTACTTATCCATCTCTGACCACGATCTTGTGAGGACGATCTTGACTGCTCTAACTTGTCTTTTGTTTGTTTAAGGTTTATCTCCGTTTGAGAGCGTCCTCTACCGATCCTCTACCACTTCCATGAAAACCTCTGCCTTTGCTTCTGTCCATGGACACTTTAGTCACGAAATACATGTTCTAAAGTACCAAGATACAAGGTCATCCTTTCTTCATGAGATAACAATGAACCAATCAATTCTTCTATAGAAAAATTAGTTAGATCTTTTGACTGAAGAAGCGGTAACTACCATTCCAAATTTCTTAGGTAAACTTCTAAAAACTTTTTCAACAACTGCGCACAGTGTGAGCAGTTCTTTTTTTGCCATTAATCCTAAGTTGATTAATAATACACATGACTTTAGTCATAAACTGATCAACACTTTCTGATTCACTCATCTTAAGAGTTTCAAATTGAGTTCTAAGGTTTTGAAGTCTTACCTTTTTCACTTTATCATTACCCTTATAAAATAACTTAAGAATATCCCATGCTTCTTTAGCAGCCTTGGTACCAATAATTTTAGGAAATATAGAATCATCTAATGAAACTAAAATATATGATTTGGCTTTTCCTTCTTTTTTTCTGAAGTTCTTCTAATGTTTTTCTTTGAACATCAGTCATAACTGCAACAACATTTGCATCGGGTTCTATGAACCCTGTTTTGACACAATCCCAACATCCATGACCTTGTTAAATGGCTTTCACCTTCTCACTCCAAAATCATAATTGGAACCAACTAGAGTTGGTGCTTGAATTGACCAAGAACTAGACATTATTTTCTAATTCCAAAATACCAACCACAATTAAATATAACTCCAAAAACCCCAATGGTAAAATCACTTTTAAAATAGCAAAGAACCAAACTCGAAATACTTTGATGAAAAATGAGTTTGAACATCTATCCACATCAAGATAGTTGGGCATCATTTGTGACAGATAAAATTTGGCAAAAATAGATAAAAAATCTTTTTAAAAAACAATAATGAAAACAATAATATTCAACCTTACGCAAGGAACAACTTTTGATCACAGTATGCAGCTTATGCAACAGCCTTACGATCAGCAGGGTATTCATCCCTTATGAACAACAACAATCTAGGAGAGGAACCTTGATGGGCCGGTATAGCGAGGAATGGCGTTCAGCAGTGCACGCAGATCACGAGTGGAAGCCTGTGTTCTTCTCCCAACCTCATGGCTACGATACAATGAAAACAATAATAAGGAGAAAACCACGGAATGATATTGGGAATGAATGCTTAGTTGATTGATTTCATTATTGAACTATATAAATAATAACATAAAACAATTATACCGTTTCTGAACAGGAGTAACTGTAAACTAACTTTTACTAACTAACGAGATTACAACTCTTAACACCCATGACTCTCTTCCTCTCACATTCATAATACAATACATCATGGAATAGTATTTATTATTCGTTCACATTATAACCCTCCATTCCATTCACATATGTACATTCCATATATTTTAAATAGACATCTGTGTATGATGATGATCATGATGATGAGTAGGTAATTGTAGGTGTAAGTAAGGGTTTTGTTTTGATGAAAAATTAAAATTTTTGCAGGGAAACAACTGAAGGGGATGCTTCGCCACCATGCATGGAAGATGTATTACGGTGCTTGGGAAAGCCATCCCATGTTGCTCTCAGTTCCGTCGCGAGACATCTTCGACTACACAATGAGTAATTTCCACACACGCCTTCTCGGTTACTTGTTTAATTACGCATTACAGTTACATGCTATTATGGAAATAGTTCAACAACACCAAAGAGATAAGGGAATCCATTTTGTGAGAACCCATTATTACCTCAAATACTTTATACTTGTTAAATGGTATTGTTGTTGGTAATAATGAATTACAAACTATCCATCGCTACTTTTAACAACAACATAACATACAAGACCCTCAATAGCTGAAACAACAGCACCAAGGAGCTAAGGGAATCCGTTGTGTGAGAACCCATTACTACATCAAATTTCCAAGGAGTCATTTTCATTTTGAATATTAAAGATAGCCCCAACACAAAACAAATACAGAAAGCATATTGGGTCATGCAAATTTGCTTCTTTGCCCCTTATTTTAGCACATCCCAAGTGGATATAAAGTGTTTCTTTTGTAACCAGTGGCCACCCATTTCTTGTTTCTTCAGGGTATTTCTTTTACGTTAATTTTCTGCCAAAATTTTCACAATCGCCAACTTTTATTAGTTTGTTGTGACGGTCCTTAAATTCAATTTAGCTTCTCATGTTCGAAATCCAATCTTTCCTTTTCCAGACAAATTTTAATTTAATCGTCTTATTTCCGCATCCTAAAGTTTAATAATGTCCGAGACGAGTTTCTAATACTCTTTTTAAGTATTCCGTCCTGGCCGTTTATTTTTCTTAGTTTTGAAAATGTCCTCTTGCTAGCTTTCGTCTATTTTTCTATTTCGATCTCCAAGGCTTCATTTAAGTACTATTACCCTAGCCGAGTTTCCACTAGCATTTTCGGAATTCACGTCCTATGGTTCAGTTTTGCTTCATTTTATTTGAGGCATACTTTAATGTCATTCTTATTTTTACGTATCCGGGCTTCATTTAAGCATTTTTAGACCTAGCATTTTTAATTCGTCGGGGTTCAATTTTTGTTTTGAGTTAGATGTTACTCTTTTTTACGAGTTGACTTCAATTCCATTCTATTATTTGAAAGCAGAGATCTGCCGGAAAGCGAGCTTAGTGCGGAATGAGGAAAACGGTTTTTATGATGAGCAGAATTGCATAAAAAACACACACGGATCTCATTATTGAATTGATATATAAAAGAGGAATTACATGCAGGAAATGCTTCCTAAACAAGCGGGCGTCGCAGCTCACTCTAACTCGTGATGAAAACAAGAAACCAACAATTTGATAGTTAACTAAACTAATCAAGGAAGCGATTTGCTCAACTTATTACGTCTAACACACCCCCTTAAGTTGGAGGGCGACAATCATTTAACCTAACAATGCTCAGCTTAGATTTGAGTGATACAAATGTTTATGTGCCCAAAGCCTTTGTGAAGATCCCGATAACGTCCTGCTGATTTTCAAAATTTTACAGTGATTACATGTTCATTTACCAATTCTCGAATAAAATGATAGCGGATATCAATGCGCTTGCTCTTTTTGTTGAAGACTTGATTTTTGGACAATGTTATTGCAGAACTATTGTCACAATATATTGGAGTTGGCTCCAATTTCTTTGGTGATAAATCACTCATTAACCTTCGCCCGGCAAATAACTTGACGTATATGATTCTTTTAATGTGACTCTGCTTGAGATGCTGTGGAACAACGGTCTTAAGAAATCGAACGATCCATATTTGAATCATAACCGGAAGTGCTTTCACATCATCAATGCTTCGAGGAAAAATCAGCATCGATGAAACCAACTAAAAACTTTTGATTAAAGGATACCGCAAACCATAATAATCAATTATTTCAGCCACATCTTGCGAAATTCTCTTACCCGGTTGCCAATGAGGTGCTGGGTGACTCCATGAATCTAGAGATAAGACTTATAGCAAACATTATGTCTGGTCTATTGGCGGTGAGGTACATAAGACTGACCACTAGCCTTTTATAGAGAGTTTGATCAATGGACTTTCCTTGATCATTTTGCTTAACTTGGTGCCTAAAGCAATAGGAGTAGTTGCGGCCCGTTCAAGCATTTGCGAACCTTTTCAACAAATCTTGCCCGAACATACTTTGGTGGCCCGATAAACATGCACGATTCCAGCGGCACTAATGCAAGGAAGTAACTGTTCACGGCTTGAGATCGGTCATCTCAAATTGCTTTTTCCATGACAACTTTGAATTCATCAATTTCCAAATTGCGAGTGTAAATCATATCATCTACACATAAGCAAATAATTAACATCTTACCATGTTGATCATTCTTGATGTAGAAGGTTGGCTCATTTTTTCTTCCAATGAAGCCATTTTTGATGAGGTATCCATCAATCTCATGGCTATACCATGATCGAGGAGCTCGCTTTAAGCCATACAATGCTTTCTTCAACCTCTGACATCTGTTCTCTACAGCGATCACCATAACCTGGGGTTGATCAACATATACCTCTTCATTCGGGATGTCATTTAGAAAAGTTGACTTCACGTCCATTTTATAGACAGACCATCTATTCTCTATTGCAACATATCTGCTTTCGAGCTGTGGAGTTTGGCTATAGGGGCATATGTTTCCCCATAGTCAGTTCCATTGTGCTGCACATACCCTTTTGCAAATAATCTGGCCTTGTGTACAGGGAAATTCTCTGATTGGACACGCTCATGCAAATGGAGACTTCTTGTCTTTTCCTTTGCATGGAGGCAATGGTTTGATCTGAATCACTATTCGGATCTTGTGCTGCTAGTCTCTTGGCACGGAATCTGGAGTACCTGATGAAATTTGTTTTTCTTCTATCACTTGTTCATTTGTCTCCATTCGTGAACAAATTTTCTTGTGACCTTGTCATCCCAAGGTCTGTCTTCTTGGAATTTGACATCTCTGCTAATAATAAGCTTCTCTGTGATTGGGTTATACAATCAATATGCTTTTGACTGTTTTTATTTTGCTTGTATAATAACAAAATACATTTCTCCCTTTGTTATCCAACTTCTTCAAAGGTCATCTAAAGAACGCCATTTATTACACCCAAGGCTCTGGAAATAAGATATATCCGGTTCTTACCAGTCCATGCCTCAAAATGGACTTTTATCTTTCGGACTCTTTGTAGGTGCACGATTCAAAATATTCCTGAGCATACCGGCATTCCTCCCAATATATTTGTTTGGAAGATTCTTACCATTCATCATACTCCTTACCATGTTTAACATAGTGCGGTTTTTCCGATCTGCGACTCCGTTCTGCTGCGGATTGTATCTGCAAGTAAACTGCCTCTGTATTCCTTGTTCTTTGCAATACTAAGTGAATGAATTTGAGTCATACTAGCCTCCACCATCTGATCTTAGCACTTTCACATAGTGTCGGCTTTGCTTCTCTGTCATGGCCTTAAATTCTTTGAACATGGAAAATGTCTGGTTACAGCCGAGATGAAGTAAACCCAAAGTCATTACGCTATAATCATCAGCGAATGTTTAGCACATAAAAACTTCCTCCTATCGACTCTCTTTGCATGGGTCCACATATATCCGATTAATGAGAGAGCGAGTTCTAAAGAGGGGTTAGCTCTAAAAGGTAGGCGGAAGGAAAAACTTCTGTGATGCTTTCTAAAATACAACTTTCACATACTTGGTGCTGGATTTCTAATTCAGGGAGACCAATGAACATAGATTTCTTTGATAGTTGATTGAGATAATCAAAATAAAAATGACCATATCATTGATGCCACAACAATGACTCATCAAGTTTCATAACAGAATAAGACTCAAAGGGGTTTGGCATTTTTTAGGTATGACCAGGATGCATAGAGTTGAGGTCATTTTGATCTGAGCCATGACTTGATTACTGGGAGGCTTATCATGTATGGTGCAGACAATCCCTTTAAACACTACATCATAACCAGAGAGCTGGCCTACACTAATCAAATTGTGCTTAAGACCTTGGACATAATACGCCTCTCGGATGCATTTCTTTTCATTATTCATAGAGAGTACAGAAATGGTACCCATTCCTTGAACATTCAGCAAATGATCATCCCCCAACTTTACTCTATTTTTGACTGAACTATAAAAAGACGAAAATAGATATTTGTTACCTGTCATATGATTGCTGCAACCGCTGTCGAGCAACCACACATCTGGATTGGTTGGTTCTGTAGTCGCATGGCAGGAGTAAAACATGGTTTCTTTCACTTTCTCTTCCTCTGCAACATGTACGGTTCCATGCTCTCGATTCGTAGGTCTTTTATAACATTCGGACTGTAGTGTCCAAACTTCTTGGTAATGGTTAAATTTCGGTTGTAAAGCCCATTCCTGAGTTTGACCTCTGCCTCGACCTCTATGGAAGATGCCCGTACGACTGATCTGGGTCTACGTAATGCGACCACAAGCATTCTGCGGCTGGATCTGCGCGCCCATTTCTATAGTCCTCTGCTTCTTCCATGGCCTCGGCAGCTTTGCTTATATTTGGCTTGTGTTCGAAATCTGAAAGTTCCAATGAAGTGTTCTCTCTCTGCAATCTCGCCTCATATGATAAAAGAGAGCCCAGCAGCTGATCTATAGTAAACGTAGTCAGATCCTTCGATTCCTCGATTGCAACAACAACCATATTAAATTTTTTTCAGGAAGGCTTCGCAATACCTTCTCCAATTTTCTGATCGGGAATGTCTTCACCTTGACTTTGGATTTGATGGACGAGGTGCTTTACACTCGTCATAAAATGGTCGACTGTCTCTGTATCTTTCTTAGACATTGTTTCAAAGTTCCGTCGCAAAGTTTGCAACTTGACGGTCTTCTCTTTCTCGGTTCCTTGATAGATGTTCATTAGAGTATCCCACGCTCCTTTGGTGGTGCTCTCGCCTTCAATTTTCGGAAAGATGGACTCATCCACCCCCATGAAAGATAAGCCATAAGGATTTTGCATTTTTATTGACCACTTCTGTGTAGTGTGTCTCGCATCCCGATCCAATGCATCTCGATCTTCATCTTTCAACAAGGTAACTCCTTCTTCGACAATCTCTAAGCATTCATGTTTCAGCAAGGTAACTCCTTCTTCGACAATCTCTAAGCATTCATGACAGCTCAGAAAAAATTTCATCTTGGATACCCAAGTTCTATGATTCGACTCGTTCAAAACAGGTGCTTGCATGAGAGCCTGGTTGCTCATGCTAGCCATTTTCTGCTCAAAAATTATATACCGGCGGCTCCTTCTTCCTGTGCACGATATTGTGGCCTTAAATTAACAGTAAGTAATAGAATCTACTTGGTATTCTATTATTCAGCGAGGACACACGGAGCAGGGTCACAACTCTCGTAAACCCTGCAGATGATTGTTAAGAGCTTGCTGGAAAAATGAATTGCACAACAACAAAAAACAGATTTGCAATTCTTACAGAGCTTGCTGAAAAACGTTTTGCAATTCGGCAAGCTGGACAAAGGCTGGATCTGCAGCTTGCTCTGATACCATGAAAACAGATATGTGGAAACAGGAAACGAATTGCAGGACAGAGAAAACGGTTTTAACAGGATAGAACATAATTGCATAAAAACACACACCTAGATCTCATTATTGAATTGATATATAAAAGGAATTACATGCAAGGAAATGCTTCGTAAACAACTAAGCGTCTAACAACTCACTCAACTCAGCGATGAAAACAAGAAACCAAACAACTGTAAGTTAATTAATCAAATGAACGATTTTCTCAACTTATTCGTCTAACATTATTTACTATCCGAGCCGAGGTTTGGAAATGTTACTCTTTTGAGGTTTGATTATAGCGTTGTTATTACCTGACCCGAGTTCCACCAACATTTTCAAATTTGATGTCCAAGGGTGAAATGTTTCCTTCTCTAGTTCGAAAATATCAATCATTATCATTATAATATTACCATTTGTAATATTCATTAAATCTTGCACATATAACTATAAAATATAATCTATACTAAACTACAGTTGGTAATATTCAGGATAGGTTTTATTTATATTATTTCTATATCCCAGGGATTCATTAAATCATTATTACCTGAGTCGAGTTTCCACGAGCATTTTCTAAAATTCATGTCTCAAGGTTCAAATCTATTACTCACGTTTGAAAATGTCAATGTTTTTCAGAGGCCAGCATTAATTTCATTCTGACATTTCAGGGATCTTACAGTGTCTCTGGTCTGCGCTTCTGAAAGACAACAACCTGTCGTGGAGCGAGAGCGGGAAGAGACCGGTCAAGAGGTTGGAACAGAGGGCGGTCGTCCCGGAGGAGAATGGTTCGCGTGCCCTCAATTTCGATTCGTCTTCGCTCAAGAGTAAACGCTTGCAGAGGCTGGATATTTTTTTCAAATCCTCGGGCCTGGAGGGTTTTTGTTATGCAATTTCATGCAAAAAAAAATTGGTTTTCGAGAATTCCTGGAGGATACCCACAAGGCCATTGTGAATGTTCTTGGTGATTTCAAACGGGCCTTCTTTGGTGTCTTTGATGGCCATGGCGGTTGGAAAGCTACAACTTTCACTGCCGAAAATATTGGGCAGAATATTTTGGATGCTATAGTCCGCATGAAGGATGAAGAAGAAGACATTATTGAGAAGGATGTTAAAGTTGGTTAATTAACAACAGATGCAGAGTTCTTGAGGGAGGAGGTTGGCAGTGGTACTGCTTGTTTAATTTCTCTACTTATAGATGGTAACGTAGTGGCTTCCAATGCTGGGGATTGTTAGCAATTATTAGCATAGATGGTGCTTCTTAAGCCCTTACATGTGATCATTGAGATGGAAGGGAGGACGAGCGACAACAAATAGAGAATTTAGGTGGATCTGTGGATCTTCTCCATAGTCTTTGGCGAGTTCAGGGATCTCTAGCTGTAGCTAGGGAAACAGGCGCTTCGCACATGAAACGATGGATAACCGCTGAACCAGACACCGGAAAGATTGAAATTACATCCGATAAATTCTGTTATCAAGAAGAAGTAGATATTGTCATGCCTGTCTGCATCTAGAAGCAGTCCAATTTGACATCATTTAGAGAAGGCCCTAACGCTTCTTGCAAAAATCTTATAGAGTTTGCAATAACCAGAAAATTTCAAGATGATGTTAGTGTGATGATAGTACAACTTGGGAATTTTTGCATGAAATTGTATAACATTGGATGAGGTGATGGAGGAATGCTATTAGAAGAGATCTGGACTGAACAACCATCCGATTTTTTACGAGAAATGGAGGAACACTGGATGAGGTGCGGGAATTATGCCATCAATACAGTCCTTGACTTAACAACCATTTGACCCAACATTTTTGTACAGTATCACAAATGAACAGGTCCAATGATTCTTTTTCAAAGGTATTCTCCCATTCAATTTTAATGATCATGATTAAATTTGTGATAAAAATGATGTAAGAATCAGGGTCTTCCGATTGATTCAAAATTTTGCACGCTTACAATTTTCTGTATGGTTTTGATATCATATTGTACAAACAATTTCATTCAAAAGATAGCAGTACTGACAAAGTAAGTCGTGCGATCTCAATCAAGAGCATTAAGCATCAAGACGACCCATAAGGGAATTTCAATGACTTAGTGGTCTCCTGCAATTTACCACAAACCAAGATTTCTTTTTCTTTGACAAAGTGTAATAATTTCAAGCATAAGACAACTTTTTTCATTTCAGGACTCCATTAATTTGGAAGATCTAAACACTCATTATATGATAATCAAATAGTTTACAGTCAAAATATCCACATGATTAGTTTCCACTCCTTAGGGAGTAATTTAGAAAGGATCAACAACTCCCACTTTCGTCACTTGTGGATATGACCGACTTGTCTATGGTTTTGAGTGTTAGCCTACATGTCCCTACTCCCCGTCGGCTACACGCCCTCAACCAGTAGGTTCCCCACAATTTTTTTGGCTCTCCTTTTGTGCGTCTATAGTGCCCCTTATATCAAGCATACGATAATCACCCTCCCTTGACTCCATGGCCCAAGATGTTTCTAACCAATCCATGAACGTCTTCCCTTGAATCCATGATCCTAGACATTTCCAACCAATCCATTCATCCCATGTGCACCTCCATTCAAACATGCAAACCAATTCCCTCATTCTCTAGTGAAGAAAAACAACTCTTTGAATCACATATAAACGCTTCATACCATACCATATCACTATCACTTAATATATGCACAACCCTAAACAAAATGACCAGCAGGTGCATAGTGTTCCCTTATCTTTCCAACTTCTATTCATAACAACTTGCAAGTGTTTGACGCATAGTGATGTAGTTAGTTAGACCAATCAATTACATATGCATTTATAACTACATTCAAAACCTATGCACAAGGGCAAGCACATATGCATTTATCAGCGCATTCAAAACCTACACACAAGGGCAAGCACAACATAACTTCTCATTATAACATGATATTGAAAACTGCAATAAGTTCAAGGAGGAAACTATGATTAGGTTTTTTGATATAGGATTATGAGAGTTAATAGTTTATATATTCATGGTTGTTGTTTATGTTTATGGTTTATGTTACTGTTTATAGTTAATCATAAACTTGCAAGTGTTTGACGCATAGTGATGTAGTTAGTTAGACCAATCAATTACATATGCATTTATAAGTACAATCAAAACCTATGCACAAGGGCAAGCACATATGCATTTATCAGTACATTCAAAACCTACACACAAGGGCAAGGACAATATAACTTCTCATTATAACATGATATTAAAAACTGCAATAAGTTCAAGGAGGAAAGTGTGATTAGGTTTTTTGATATAGGATTATGAGAGTTAATAGTTTATATATTCATGGTTGTTGTTTGTGTTTATGGTTTATGTTAGTGTTTATAGTTAATCATTATATTAGGTTTATGTTTTCCCATTCACATTATTATATAGTTGAAAACTCATAGCCTTAGTTATTTTGGTAGGAAGGTGAGTTAGATTTCTCATATTATTAAGTAGGAAGGTGAGTTAGATTTCTTATATCATTAAGTAGAAATTGGAACTCACTAAAAAAAATATTTAAGTAATAATAAATTTTAAAATAACATTGAGTGATTATCAAATTCAAAATAATTATTTTGTAGTAAATTTTTTATTAAAACCATAAGATTATTTAAATATGTGAGCATTTTTATTATATATAAATACAAAACATAAAAGATTTAGAAAACTCCATTACTACTGTATTAGAACGCACTATGCATAATATGAGTATGTAAAAATAAATTAAGGAGCTTACATTCATCTTAACTCTGGATCTATCAAGTATGGAGAGGGATCAAAACTCTAGATGTGCTAACCTTTTTTTGGAGTGAAACACTTGAGGAGAGGTTAAAAGTTTGAACCTCGAGAGATTTGACCCCTCTCCATGCTCAAGAGATTACCATACGTATTCCATTTGATCATCACACAAAGTGGGCATGTGGAAACAACCACGTGTTACTCATCCCGTTAGGGCCATGCTTAAAAACTACGCGATAAGGGGACCACTTTGGACTTAATTTTGAAAGAACATATAGATTTGGATCTAGATCATGACCAAAAACATCTCTAATAGTTGTTTGAAATATTTTGAATGTTTCCATTTCTCTATGCAACTGGGGTTTTACCTCTTTCTTGACTAGACGATAAGACTGATGTAGTTTCTTTACTTGGTGATTCCATTTCCTTGAATGTATTCATCCATAATTAATTGTTTGGTTAACCTTTTTATTCTTGTGACATTTCTTTGAGAAGTGATTTTTCTTCCCACAATGAAGAAAAGGATGGGGATCAAAACAACGTGACTCCAAGTGACCAACTCTATGACAATTTTGGCACTTATTTGTAATATTCTTCACTTCTTCATGAAATCCTGAGCACACAAAATGAATTGGTTTAGAGTAACCTGGGATATGAAATTTGTTTCTTCTTTCATATACTAATCCATTTCAATCTTTGTTGAATGATAATTCTTCCCAAGGTCTCACAAACATCTTGGAAATATCACGTTGACTTTGTTCTTTTACTTCTTCACATTTTTTTATGTTGTTGTTGTCATTTTGTGTGTCTTTTTGGGACTCATCTTTGGAAGATTCCACATCTTTTGTGTCTTGTGCATCAACTATTAACTCTTATGTATCACACATAACATCAACCATCTTCATTATGTCTTGTGTATCACAAGTTGCATCAACCTGTTATATAAACTCATTTGTATCACATGTCGCATCAACTATTTGGATAAACTCCTCTGTAGCACATGTGAAGGTAAATTTGGGTGTGCAATCCACTTTTATACTAATTTGAAGAAGGTGTTGTTTTAAGGGGAGGTTCTCTAGATCCTTTCGTCGTCTGTACATATAAACAAGTACCGTGTGTGTCTATCCACAATGTATCAATAAGTGTCACATGTGCCTATTTACGAACCACTAATGTGATGGATGCATTGCTTGTCAATGTCATCGATGAGATTATGGTCAAAAACATAGTAGAGATAGCCACAACACAAGTAGTGGGGATGAAACAATAGAGCACGCTCGGGATGAAAATGTTTACCATTGTACTCTTGGCTTGCTCCAACCTCACAGATCTGAAGCAAGATATAGCCATACATAGAGAAATGATTACAAATGGATTTCAGTGTGATATGCTTGTGACGAGTGCTCTTGTAGGAATGTTGAAGTAGAGCTTCCTTGGATGTATAATCACAAGAGAGCATAGAGTTTTGGCATTGAACACAAGAGAGTGCACCACTTCATCAATGTCAACCAAGATTGTTTTTTGGGAAAAACACTTTAACCTCCTTTTATCATCAAAATGGTTTGATTGTTGTTGTTTTTTTAGCTTAAGCGGAGTTAGGTAACTATAAACGGACAATAACATCCATGAAATATTTGAATTTCAAAAAAGGAAACAAAATCCAACATATATACCAGGGATTCTATTCGATGTTCGACGTTTTCTTCCCCTGCTTTAGGGGTATGCTAGTTTTAATAGAATCGAAAGATTGAGTTTCTCTTCTTTCTTGTCCATACAACATAGTTCGAGTTACAAAAATAATGATTTGAATGTTGTGAAAAAATCCTTAATAGTGTCGAAGTTAATTGAGCTCAAAGAAACGAGCTCATTCTCCAACTAATGACCTCGAAACATATCTTGCTTCCCAAAAATTCCTTCCAATGTGGTCTAAAATTTATTTGTAGTCTTTCTCCATTGTCGAATTGGGTTCAATCTATGTTTCTATTATAATCCTATACAAGCCTTTAATTTGCAAGAGAATAACTACTTATGTCTTCCATTCATAATAGTTTAATGGAGTGAGGATTATTTGTTGGGATTGACCAAGCTTATAAGGGTATCCACCTTGAGGTATGCACTAACCTTTTGATCATCTTTCCTGATATTAAACATAAATTATATTAAAGTTCTACTCATTTGACTAAATATTACTAAATTTGTAATGAAAAATAAATCTTTTTCCCAAAATTAGTATTTAATTGCATTATATTATAAAAATACATAAATTTAAAATCAATATTAATTTATTATGTATCAATTAAGTGAATTTACTGGAATAATAAAGCATATTTCCCCTCATCATAGAATTTTTATATTCTTTTATTTAATTTTATTAAATATTATTTAACAGTTGTTAATTAAAATTTATATTGTAGGCCACTCATTCATTCAAGAGCGGCTTGCAGTGATATTAATTTATATTAATCATTTAAACTTGCAATCATATGATCTTACAGTAATTTCTTAATATGATTATGATTAAGTAAATGCCAAAAAGTAAATAGGTTAACAAATACATTCATAAATACAAAAAAAATTATGAATAATAAATCTTAGTTTATAACTTAAAAACAACACAAGGACAAAGCAACGTATTCCCCAAGGACAAAGCAATGAAAGAGGAGATGCTTTATGAGCAATATAGTTTATTTAGATCTCCAAGGTTGTTACATTGTAAACAATTTTTTCCCCACTCTCTATTGTAATGGATTGCCCAGTTGAGAGGTGAACCAGGTAACTGATGCGCTTCATGGACACAAAAATCCAGTCGTGCCACTGTGTAACACTTAAAATAGAGAAAATGTGGCGGAAGAGAAGCAACTGCAGTTCAAACGTTTTTCTCGCTATCATACTTCATCAACCGTGTGTGATGCAACGCATACTTCATCATCGGATAAAAAACATTTGTACTTATGTCCAGTCGATTCTGCGCCGGATCCCTACTAAGTCTGCTTAATACCATGAACTTTCCTTCCGACATCCGACGCGTTCTTGGGTCATAGGAGGAAGAATTTCCCACTTATCCTCCTCCACGTCATAAGCTTCTGCAATTGCGAGAGGGTTTCCATGCCCATCGTTCCTAGCGGCAAAGTATATACGTCTAGTAGAAGAAGAGGCAGCGTAGGCAAATAAGTAGCGAAGGCAAATACGTCTAGTAGAAGAAGAGGCAGCGTAGGCAAATAAGTAGCAAATAAGTAGCAAATAAGTAGGAATGTCAGCTCCGCGGCTCCATCTGGCGGACACAAAATCATAAATGTAAATATCCTTCGTTTCTCTCCTATTGGACGGATGCAATCCGCCTATGAGAACCATTTTCCGATTCAGACAAACACAATTAAAGGATATTGGAATTCCAGGACAGTGGGGATCATCAAGCACGGGTAGACTTTCCGAGGTGCCCTTCACAGGGTCGTATACTGTTATTCTATCTGATAAATTGAGAAGCAGAGAATATGGAGGAGGAGCACAACAGAAAATAGTATTCAGTATATTAGGTATATGAGGAAAAGAGTATATGAGAAAAGGGAAAAGAGCTGAGCTAAATAGGCTCAAGCAAATCAAGAACATCAAGAAATGATAGTACATCTAGCCAGGATAGTTGGCAATGTACAGTCAGGCTGTTGAGGTTACATTACATTTAACACTCCCTCTTAAACTCAACAGTTACAAACATCAGCACTAATGATTCCCAGGGGTTGTCTCTGAAAATCAAAAATAGATTTTCCTAGTGGCTTTGTGAAGATATCTGCGAGCTGATCTCGAGAGCCACATAATTGAAGTGCTATGTCACCATTATTGACTAGCTCGCAGATGAAGTGAAAGCGACTGTCAATGTGTTTATTTTTCTTGTGAAACACATGATTTTTGGATAGAGAAATTGCTGAGGTGTTGTCATAGAAGATAGGAGTTGGATCATTCTCTGTATGTGACATATCTTTCAATATTCTTCTCAGCCACACAACTTGACAAGAAGTTGAGGTAGCAGCGACATACTCTGCCTCTGCAGAAGATATTGATACAATTGACTGCTTCTTTGATGCCCATGAAATCAGGTCCGTGCCCAGGTGAAAAACATGTCCTGTGGTGATTTTCCTATCATCTAGGTTGCCTGCAAAATCACTATCTGTGTAACCAGAGAGATGATTATCATCAAATTGAGTGTACCATAAGCCAAAATTTAGAGTTCCTGCAACATATCTCAGAATCCATTTTGCCATCTTCCAGTGAGAATCTTTGGGGGATTCCATGAATCTGGAAACAAGGCTAGTTGCATACATAATATCAGGCCTAGTTGGTGTAAGATACAACAAACTGCCTACTAAAATTTTGTACATGGTAGGGTCCATTGTAGGGCCTTCATCTTTCTTGCTCAATTTTGTGCCTAGGGGTATAGAGGTTTCTGTTGGATTGCATTCTTCCATGCGAAATCTTTTGATGATGTTTGTTGCATACTTTTTCTGATAGACAAAAATTCATTTGGTTGATTGATCAACCTCAATCCCCAAAAAATGTTTCATTATGACAAGATCTGTCATCTCAAACTCAGATTGCATGGCATGTTTAAAAGTGGTTAACTCAAGATTTCCAGTATATATCATGTCATCAACATATAAACATACAATCAAAATTTTACCATGCTGATCTGTTTTGGTGTAAAGAGTTGCCTCATTTTGGCTTCTGTTGAAACCACTTTTGATCAGGTAAGTGTCAATTCTGATGTACCAGGCTCGTGGAGCTTGCTTTAAGCCATACAAGGATTTCTTCAACCGATATACTTTGGTTGGCTGCTCTTGGACTTCAATTCCAGGTGGCTGATCGACATAAACTTCTTCTTCTAAGAAACCATTCAAGAAAGATAACTTGACATCCATCTGGTATACTTGCCATTTGTGTTGGCTTGTTATGGCCAATAGAATCCTTACAGTGTCTAATCTTGCTACTGGAGAAAAAATTTCACCATAATCAATACCTAGTTGTTGTAAGAATCCTTTGGCAACAAGTCTTGCCTTGTGTTTTTCAGTTTGCCCTTTTTCATTGCGTTTAGTTTTGTAAACCCACTTGACACCAATACTTTTCTTGTGTCTGGGCAAATCAACAAGATCCCATGTCTTGTTCTTCTCAACGGAGTCAATCTCTTGGTTCATGGCTTGAACCTAATGTGGCTCCTTAGCTACTTCCTTAAAAGATGTAGGTTGACATGACATTAATGCAAAAAGATTGTGTTGGTCAATGTCATCCAACTGCTGATGGATTTCTCTCAAACTTAGAGTTATTTGATTTTGAAGTTCAGAGGATGAGTCTCTACTTGAAGTTGAGTTATCCTGAGAATTTTTAGGTTGTCCTTGTACCTGCAATCTTGGAAGAGCAGGTTGAGGTATTGG
>SNQJ01S0008385.1:200110-226440 GCA_010110895.2 Picea sitchensis | reverse complement strand
TATAGTATTGGTGGAAGCCAAGGGGTCATTATGACCTACAACTGGGTTCCAAAGGATTCTTCACTATCATCTTCCACAACCTGGAAGATCGTAATCGCATCTTTGATGGAGGGCCATATTTCTACAACTTGGCTGGCCTCTTCTTGAGATTCTGGACGAAAAAGTTCAGCCCTGAAAAGGAAGACTTTGCCCATGCGCCGGTATGGATTAGGATGTATTCTCTCCCCGAGGAATTTTGGCTGGAAGAGGTCCTAGCAGGCATCGACAACACCATTGGCATCTACGTGAAGTCCTCGAAATCCACCAAGTAGCGAAGATACATGTCATATGCGTGAATCTGTGTTTACCTGAACATAGCTAAGTCGCTCCCAGGATCCATCACACTGGAGTACCATGATGAAGACTGGTCTCAAACCATTGACTATGAACACATTCCTTTTCAATGTAGGAAATGCCACGAACATGGTCATCTCTTCAGAGAATGCCCTCTCAATATGGCTCACAAGGAGGGAAATTCAGACAATGGCAAAGACAAGGAGGGCTTTTTACAACCAGCGGGAAGAAGGTGCCAGGGGAACAGAAAACAAACGAATCAGGTAAGTAAAGATCCCTCTACCATCAATAAATTTGCTATTTTACAAGATCAACCGGAAAACCCCTTAACCCTTGCAAACCCGCATGCACCCTCCCTACGCAATGAGCCCCAGACCAAGAGCCAAAGTATTGACCCATCCCCACAAAGTAAGGCACCAACTCCCCCTTCCCTGGGCCTGGCTCAGGAACAGCCAGATTTGCAGGAGATAGAAGATGGGGACGAGGAAATGGAGTTAGAGGAGCAATATCTTGCCGGGGTGGATCTGGACCACCTTGAGCACGCCTACCGACACCAAAATCTCTACACCATACCTAGGGATCAACTAAGGAAGGTGCACAAAGTATTCCTCAACTCGTCCGCAGGGTCTTCAACTTGAGTTGGCAAAGCCCTGGGAATCCAAGGCAGTCAATCTAAAAACCCAAGCAAAGCTCAGAAAGATGAAAAGAAAATAGGGAGGAAATATACAAACAAGCTTATACAAGAAATAGGAAACTTCATGGTGAACTCAGGGCAGATCCACCTGATCTTGGACAGTTTCCCTCCCCTCCCCACCCCCCCGTCATCATGAATATTATATCCTGGAATATTAGAGGTCTCAATGGTCGTAGCAAGCAAAAGATGCTACGAGAGATGATCTTAGTGGAAACACCGGATATTGTTTTGTTACAGGAAATGAAATGTACTTCAGAGGATATGGACAAGATACTCCCCTACTACTGGAAACAAGGGGGAGTAGCCTCTGTAGATTCCACAGGAATGGTTGGAGGACTGGATATCCTCTGGAACACCAACGTTGTGCTGATGGAAAACTTCTGCGCTACCAAATGGTCCATCACAGCAGAGTACATTCTTATCGACGCAAATCAACCTAGGCATCTGACCTGTGTCTACAGCCCGACTAACCCAAGGGATAAACAGGCTTTTCTCATAAGCCTGTGTTACATCTCCAGCCTTACACTGCACAATAGGTGGATTATCGGTGGGGATTTTAATATCATTCACACCCTGATGGAAAAAAAAGGCGGATCTAGGCGGTTGGATCGAGACTCCTGCGACTTCAACAGCCTAATAGAGGAGCTTCACCTCATCGATCTAGAGGCTAGAAATGGCCTCTACACTTGGACGAACAGAAGGACAGGAGTACATCAAATTACCTGCAAACTGGACCGCTTCCTCATTTCGGAATCACTCATGCTAGACGGGGTGGCAATGGAATCCACTATCCTGAACCTCTCTGGTTCGGATCACTGGCCCATTCAACTTTGGGTGGATGTCCCAGCCACACCTGGAAAGAAACCCTTTCAGTTTGAACAGTTTTGGCTAGATCACCCTGACTTCCAAACAAATATTCAAGATTGGTGGAGACAGGCGAAGATACCATATGGTTCTAAAATGTATAGATTCGAGCAAAAGCTAAAGAATCTGAAGAAAACACTTAAAATATGGAACAAACATACCTTCGGCAGCATCTTCGACTCCCAAAAATATTTTTCGGAGTAGATGGACAAGATTTAGCAGCTGATCAGGGAGCAAGGGCTAACGGATGAGCTAAAAGATCGGGAAATGAGAGTGAACCAACAGATGGAAGATAGGAAGAAACAGGAAGAGATCTTATGGAAACAAAAGTCACATATCCTATGGCTCAAGGAAGGGGAGCGCAACACCAAGTTATTTCATCGCACTGCAATCCAGAGAAGGCATACTAACAAGATCACGCATCTCATCTCGGATGAAGGGGAAACCATCCAATCCCATGCTGATATGGAAAAAATTTTAATCAAGTACTTTCAAGACCTCCTTACGAAACCCATTAGAGATAGACAGGAGGCTATTCAAAAAATCACGAGGCATGTGCCCTCCCTCGTAACCCAGGAGAAAAACGCGGCCCTCCTCCGACCTTTCACAATTGAAGAAGTAGACCAGGCGCTTCAGGACACCCCCAAGTGTAAGGCTCCGGGACCGGACGGCTTCACCAGCGACTTTTTTCACTATTGTTGGTCGATGATCAGGAGAGAGGTATGGGAGATCTTGGAAGACTTGAGGGCCACTGGAAAGGTCCTCCAAGCTCTTAATGCAACTTTTCTCACCTTAGTCCCCAAAGAAGGGCAAGCACATTGGCCTAAGAAGTACAGACCCATAGCTCTCTGTAATGTCATCTATAAAATCCTTACAAAAGTAATAGCTCGAAGGCTCAAGACGATCTTACCAGCAATCATATCTCCAGAGAATTCCGTCTATGTCGAGGGCAGACAAATCATGGACAGCGTCATCTTAGAACATGAAGTAATCCACTCCCTCCAGAGAACCAAGACCCCAGGTATGCTTCTCAAATTAGATCTCTCTAAGGCTTTTGATAAGCTCAGTTGGGAGTATATGTGTGCCATGCTTCTAGCATTTGGATTTGATCAAAACTGGGTCACTTGGATCCTTAATCTTACCTCCTCGACTTTCTTCTCTCTTCTCATCAATGGTGTCCCCTCGAAACCCTTCTCCCCTTCAAGAGGGATTAGACAGGGAGACCCCCTGTCCCCTTTTCTTTTCATAATCATGGCTGAAGGTCTCAGCCGTTCCATTCATGCAGCCCTAGAAAATAACCTTCTGACAGGTTTACCCTTGCACGACATCTCTCCCCCTATCTCGCATAGCCATTTTGTAGACGACACCCTTTTAATGGGAAGCCCCACTGTCCGAGAAGCCAATTCTCTCCAGGCGATCCTTCAAACCTTCTCCGAGGCCTCAGGACTGGACTACAACAAGGAGAAGTCCCAAGTCTTTTTTTTTAATACGCCCCCTCAGGTCCAGCGCCACATCTCGGCTATCCTTGGTTTCAACAGAATCTCCCTTCCGTCCAAATACCTTGGCATTCCCCTGATTGACAACGCTCTTCAGAATTCCTCTTGGGAATACCTCTTGTCTTCTTTTTCCAAAAATCTTTCCTCTTAGACCTTCAGAGCCTTAAATCTCCCCAGTCGTCTCATTCTGCTCAAGGTCGTCCTTCAAGCCCTCCCGATCTACGTCTTTTACGCGTTGGCGGCCCCAAAGTTCGTACTTACAACCATCAAAAGCCTGCAAAGGAATTTCCTGTGGCAAGGCCTCACTAAAGAGAAGAAGATAGCTCTTGTCAGCTAGGATAAGCTCTATAAGCCCAAAGAGCAAGGAGGGCTAGGATTAAGAGATCCAGTTATAATGAACAAGGTTCTTAGTGCCAAGATTTGGTGGCGCTGGCTGAAAAACCCCAAAGAACTTTGGGCTAGACTTTGGAGAAAGAAATATGCACCAAACATGGCGGAGAAGAGCCTCATCCATTGGGACGGGGATAACCTGGGCTCCTTGATATGGACATCAGCAAAGCAGAATAGACAGATGGTTACTCAGCATGCTTTTTGGGAATTAGGTAATGGGGAAACGACCCTCTTCTGGCAGGATTCCTGGCACCAATGGCCTGCTCTGGGAGCTGAGGATTGGGCACGTGAAATCTTCACCCAAGAAACAAGGGAAGGCCTGACAAAGGTAGCAGACTACTGGCAAAACAATCCCACGGAGGACGCATGGCACTGCTAGCGTGTGGAAAGGGAACGCATGGACCTGGAGCTGCATGTCGATTTGGCACCTCTGCAAGAAGAGCTAGCCAAACGGAAAATTCCTAAAATTTAAGGAGAAGATATTCTCTGATGGGGATACGGGGCACAGGGCTCCTTCAACACGCGGGAAGACTACCAAATTAAAACACAGTCAGACCCCCTCCCAGCTTCGAAAGTTTGGCAAAAAATATGGAATCTCAAGCATTGGCCGAAAATCACTCTCTTCCTTTGGTTGGTCTCTCATTCAAGCATCCTAACCTCGGACAAAATCCTGAAAAGAGGATTTATAGGACCCTCTATTTGTATACTTTGTGGACAGGCGGAAGAAACTATGAATCATCTCCTCAACACCTGCCCCTACACAACACAAATTTGGGACCAAGCCGCACTCATTATGCGCACCTCGGACCACCTCAGGTATAGCATCCTCGAAACACTTGTGAACTGGAGAGATCTGGCTTTCCATTCTACCTTCCTCAATTGCATCTGGCAACTTCTACCAGGATTTATCCTCTGGCAAACTTGGAGAGAAAGGAACAGAAGACTCTTCGGAAACCTCTCTCTCCCGTGGCAGCAATGTTGGCAGCAATGTCGACGCAACATCTTGGAAACTCAGTACCTACGGAATTGGTCTAGCGCAGACTTATCTTTCCCCTCCTATGAACTCCCCATCCTCCGGAATTGGACACCTCTCCACCATCTTCAAGCTCCCCNTTGTCAAGCTCAACTTTGACGGAGCCTCAAAGGGAAATCTTGGAGCTGCTGGCTATGGAGTGGTCTTCCATAACCACTTTGGGCACATCCTTGTCATAGGAGCAGGCCCCCTTGGGCATTCTACAAACAATGCATCAGAACTCTAGGGTCTGATAAAAGGACTGCAATTGGCCATCAAATACAATTTCACCAACCTACTCGTCGAGGGGGACTCTCAAGTCATCATCAGCTTGCTGCGCAGACTAGTAAATGGAGAGAAGCTGGATAGCATTTCGCCCAGCTGGAGACTGTCTCATGGCCTTCAAATCATTGCAGTTCTATGGCATCCTACTCGGGTTATCATTCCCGCACACGTCAGGAGGAAGGCAAATCAGGTTGTGGACGAATTGGCCAATATGGGTACCACATGGAGGGGACCAGACCTCCAGTGCAACGCAGGCTAGGATCTGGATCACCCTATCCTCCAACAGTGTATCCGTAAAGCCAGAATGGTGGATGTCCCCCCGGATGGGGTGTTAGTGTGTTCTATGTGGCGAATTGAGGGAGCTGGCAGCGACCACTAGGGCACAGAGCCACGTGAAGGGCTCGTGCCGCAGCCCGCCACCCTCCTCGATGAGTAATTAGACTTAACTATGATGCGAAGGGGAATTAACTCAGGCCTCCCTCCTGTTTGGCATTTTGGAATGTTGGTTTCCCGCAGAGCTCGCTCTGCAGCTGTAATGGTGTGACCCTGCTCGAACATTCTTTCTCGAGCTCACCCCTACTTACTCTCTGACTTCTCGTCCCCACCGGGTGCT
This sequence comes from Picea sitchensis, assembly GCA_010110895.2. Lineage (NCBI taxonomy): Eukaryota > Viridiplantae > Streptophyta > Pinopsida > Pinales > Pinaceae > Picea > Picea sitchensis. The sequence goes on along the minus strand of SNQJ01S0008385.1, from coordinate 220,753 downwards.
CTGGACTGCCTCAACTTGACGCACTGGTCGGCCCATGACTCGTCCAAGGGGAAGACCGAGGAGGGGCTCGCCTTGGAAGCCTCTTTGACCCCCAGTCTCCCCTTCCGANCATGGCCCGATGAACTCGTAATTCAATTGCATGGCAATGGTGCCCAGGACGCCAAACTCTCCCCAGTGACACCTTCTCAGTCCTACGGTGAATCCCTCTGTCCCCACGTCCTCCCTCGACCCCTTGGGCTATACGGGTGGAGATGAGCACCCTCACCATGCATCTCGGGGGGTTGGGCATCATCTCCATGAATCCTTCACCGCTGCGCAGATTCGAGACAGTCTGGCTGCCCTTAACGATCTGGTATTTGGTATCCGCCAGGGAGTGTAGGACCTCAACTACCGCCTTCAAGAAACAGATGCCAAAGTGGAGCTCTTCCTTCAGACTCTCTCTTCTTTGCAGGATGCTCTCGCCTCAAGCCCAGCCGAGGTTGTTCCAATGGAGGAGTCGGGTGCAGAGACAGGTGAAGGTTAGGATGTAGCGCGAGAGAGCAAGGTCGACGACACTGCGGGCGACATGGAAGATGGAAAGATCTGGGCAGATCAACCTACGTACATGGAGGAGGAGCCTTGGCCAGGGGATCTCCAGGCCAAGTGGCCAGACTACTCTGCATGTGTCTATTTATTTAGTCTTGTCAGTCCTCCAGTCTCAGATGGTCAATAGTTTATCTGTCAACTTTTTTTCTTTAGCATATGGGGAAGTCTTAGTCAGTTCAGTCTTAGATGTGAACTTTATGTTTTAGATGGTAAACAGTAGACCTGTTAAATTATAGGAACTCTTCGGTTAGTTGGACTGGTTTCCCCTCTGTTGGGGCAGTCCAGTAACCTCGTCATGAACATCTTTGTATTTTTCTACTCAGCTTTACTTCTGGAAGGCACTTAATATATATACTTCTTACTTACAAAAAAAAAAAATTATAATATATTTTTATTCTAATTGTGATTTAATTGGTGAAATTCAATAGTTGAAACCAAACTTTTTATACAATTATTATTTTGGAAAACTTCAATTATTTATTTAAATTTGATTTAAGAATATGTGATAGACTTAAGTGCCTGAACAATATATTATCACGTTAGATTTAAAATTTTGAAAAATAGAGTCAATATATTGTAGGGTGGATAAGGGATTTATAGGTATTGGACATTATAAAAATGGGTATTTGGTAAACATAAGGGATATCTAGTAAAAATAAAGGTTTTTTTGTTATTGGAAAGATGTATTGGGAGGGGTGACAAACGCCTAAAATGTCATCGTTTCCATACCCATACTTTCCCTTTTTGGTCATTTTTATCTATCATTCAAGCCATTTTTTAGCCTATCCTGGATTACAATGATATATTTTTCCTCATGTATGTTCTCCTGTAGTTCATTTCATTTTAGTGAACTATTCTAGTGTGATTGAGAGAAATTAACCTTTTATTCTCACCCACGAGTTCATGAGCCACTACCCCGGGTTGGCATGTGTAGGATGTTGATCATAGTTGTTGTTACACCACATGTCACCATTTTTGTTACACTATCGATCATCTCTTTTGTAACATAATTGATCATCGTTGTTGCTACACCATCGATTATCATTGTTGTTACACCATCAGTTCATTGTTGTTGTTACACCGGTGTTGCTCAACACCGCTACACTAGTGCCAATGTTGTTCCTCGGATGATATGTTGCATCATCATTTGGTAAAGGAAAAATGTGCAACTATTGTCCCTTGTTCTTCCACATAGTCAAAGGAAACAATTGTATCTTCTATACATGAGTTTGATGGCTATAATGACTAAGGTGTTTTGTGTGTGGTATTTTTGTCACCATTGTCACCAGTTGCCATAGGTGACACGGATACCTTGTAATGGATTGTAACCGAAACATATTTCAAGCCGACTGTTGGGACCGAATGCATGTTCAAGTGAATAAGTTGCAACGACCCGAGAATCATAGATTCTTATGGCTATCGTTGACATATTTTTCTAAGGATAGATATTTGTAAAAAGATATAAGTAGCGTACTCAACTCGGGAGGCAACAAGAAAAAGATAGAAAAGACATTTCACACTATAATGTTGATACATTGTAAGACGATTATCTTTTAATAAAAAAATGTTTTGGTTCTGTGCATTTATTTCGTGGGAATGAAGATTTTTAAATCAGACCAACCACTATTTGTTTTTTACAGTACCTTGTCTAAGGATTTAGTTCCCCCTCTTTTGCTAGGTATTGTTGTATCTTAGTAGGATTTAGTTGTTTGATGATTTTCTTTATTCTTTGGTTTTGTGTGCAAATTTGGATTCGATGATTCATTTTCATGATTCAATTAAGTAGGATTTGGTATAGAGGAATGCTTAGTTATAAGTTGCGTTGATTACACCAATATTGTCAGAGTTTAGGAGAAGACTTTAAACTGGTTTATTCTGTCATTCTTTGGTTTGAGTGCATAGATCATTTGATTACAGGTTCAGAGTTTGACAAATAAATCTCGGTGAGGTCACCTTAAAGTACTTTTCCTTTCCTTGCAAGAGTGGTTTCTTTCTAAATTCATTTCCTTTTGAGCAACAACTAGTTTATTTCATTTCCCACAAGTAGAAGTAAAGAGTCTATTATTTTCATTTCATTAATAGAATAATTATTTCATTTTTGGAAGCAGGTTCATTTCATAGGATTGCCATTTATTTCAGGTTAATTAGTTTGCAGTGAGGTTGTTTCCTTTACAATTGAATTGAGTTACTTCATTTCAAAATTAGATTGATTCCTACAATTTTATCATTTCAACATTGATTGATTAGACTTATTTTTCGTGACCTTGTTAAAAAGTATTCGAAGTCTCATTTGTGATCATCATTCTCATTCTTACAACTACAAAAAAAATTCAAACCATGATTTGAACAAGTTGCTTCGGTACATACAATACACGACAATTCATAAGTACCTCGCAAACTCAAGGTTGAGAATTAAATGCACATTATTTCTAACTTTCTTTCTGAGAAATTAGAAAGGTAATTAAAAATCCCTTCCTTTTGGTGTCATTTGTAGGGAACTGTCAAAAGTAAAACATTGTTTCTTATATATTGGTTTGGAATTTTTCTGTTGTTTTAAAAGTGTGTGTAAGATATAACTTTTTAATTGGCGGATTGCAAGAATTCCCCTCGACTGGACGTCGTCCTAGCCGTGCTACTAAGAAGCGAAGAAATCACTGTGATGATCTGGATAATGCGAAGCAGATCCCGTCAATCTTTCCAGATTACATACCGCCTTTGGCTGGCATGGTTAAACGCAATAGTATCCCACGTGACTTTGAGTATACGCTGATCACTGTGTACATCCTGAAGGGGATACACATAGTTCGACCTCAGTTAGGACAGATCCCTGCCTTGAAGAACAACAAATTTAACCTCGACGATAGAAAGAACTATGCCATGATTGTGCCCCATAGATATTTGATGAGGATGACTAGGAAGAAGTCGCACATTCTCTCCCAGCCATGGATTAAGGAGCTGGTGCAGTCAACGATCCTGAATGTGATGAATATTCCTCACTTTGGCCAACATTAGGAGGTTAACACTTGCATTAAAATCCTCTTGTCATGCTACCCTGGAGGGTATCTATGGCTTGACAGGCATGTTACTATGGATCTGACACTGATCCACTTGATTACAGGACTGAGCATGTAGGGACCAGACCCTCAACAATTCTACCCAGGCAAGACTTCAGATCACCCTCTGGCACAATGCATAAAGGAAGATTATGACAGTGTAGAAAAGGGAAAGCTAGGCTAGAAGGTAGCCTCCATCCAAGATGGCGCAGTGTGCCTAGCTTGTCATCTTATAGATGGAAAGATCGTCAGAAAGAATCATCCCACATAGGTCACAGGAGTCGTAGTCAACCTTGCAGGAAAGTGCGTGGAGGGGATGCAAATGAGTTGGTTTATTTACCTCATCAATGAGCTCGAGAAGGACTGTCGCGAAGTGTAGGACCAGGGCTATGAATTCCATTTCAGTTGGGTGCTAGTATTGATTGCATTTGTCTCTTGTTAGATGCCGGAAGGAGAGATATTTCCAGAAGTTGAGCCATTGGAGTTGTTGGTTGCGAGGTTCTCCATCTTGTGGTATACAAATGACATGCCGAAGTAGTGGCAGTCGAACGCTGTCTTACATGACTACTACCAGCAGTTGAAGCATGCTATTAAGGGATTTCTACGAATGACAGCGAACACATTGCACTAGTACAGGTTGCTAGCAAAGTTCCACGTAGATAGAAACTTTATTTATATCACTGTGGGTGGGGATGAAATCAAGGAGGAGTTGCAACCCTATTATAAACTGACTAATGAGGATATGGAGGAGATCACCAAAGAATGGCTAGAAGAGTTCCTGGTACCGGTTGACGAGGAAAAAATCTTCGACCCTGACATCATTGGAAGCCCCTTGGTCACTCAGGTCGAGCATGTCGGGCAGAGCAACGCGAAGAAAAATAAGAAAAAAGGAGGAAGTGCAGAACATAGGGACCGATGAGGAGGAAATCACCTCAGAAGACAGTGGGCCTGACTCACCTGTAGGAGGAGGAGGAGGAGGAGATGAAGTAAACCAAGGAGGAGGAGGGGAAGAAGGAGAAAAGCAAGGAAAAGGAGAAGTTACACCATCGAATTATCCCATTAAAGAGGCTGAAACATCGAAGAAAATGAACGTTTCTCTGCAAAAACCCCCGGCAAGAAAGAAGACGTGCACCAATAATCCCAAGATGAAGTCCATGCTCACAGAAGACGATGTCGATCTAATCATCGTAGTCGTGGAGAATGCTTCAAAAGATATCTTGCAGCATTATGGAGCAAAGAAAAATACATTGTATGAACAAATAGAGAAGGAGTTGAAGGAGATACAAAAATCCATCCATTCGAGCCGAGCAGTAGCTACTACGCCTTCTTCATCCAAGATTGCAGAATTGGGGGATGAGCCTGCCCAATTATGAATATTACCAAATTTAGCAGAGGCTCGACTTCATCGAGTCCAAGAAGAAAAGGAACATGTTGCAGAAGCCTTGAAGTAAGAAAAGGGGGAGGTCATGGAGAACCTACAAGTTGCGCATTCCTATGTAACCACCTATGAGAAGGAGAAAGATGAAATTCGGTTGATTTTTTAGTGCAACAATGAAAAGAGATAGCAAGAAAATACCAGTTGCTTGTAGAGTAGACTGCGGTCAAAGAATTGGTGACTAAAGCACTTTGCTTTGTGCCAGGCTTGGAAAATGAGGAACCAGAGTCAGCCGAGATGCAAGTGGGGAAGCTCGTTGATGCCATTCAATAGCTTCAAGCATGGATAATGAAGTTAGAAGCTCCAATCAGTGCTGAGCACTCCGCAAGAAGTGTGCAACCAAAGGGAGGAAGCAACTAAGAATGAAATTGGAAGGTTCAGGATCCTCACATTAGAACGTAAAAAGTTAAGTGATTGAAGTGCACAGACCTTTGAATGCCTCACAGAAGATTAGGAGCTGAGGAAACTGGAAGCACAAATCCAGAAGGTGTAGCAGCAGACATCCACCGTGCAAGTGCTTATGAAGCTACTCACTACGGTAGAGAGAATGAAGAGATCATAGGAGAAGTGTGTAGTCCAGCAGTAGAAGACTTCCATCCAGAGCAGAATCATGGGAGTTACACAAACATTACAACCGGTTCAGGATGAAGCCTGCACAATTTTTAAAGAGATTGAAGGACAAGTCTCACAACTATACCAAGTGGTTACGACAATGGAACAACTCTTTGCAGGGCCTGTTACAGAGAAATTGATTCAGGCGTTCTTAGAGAAGGAGGCTCTAGTGAAGCAACAAGTCGAGGCAGCTGGAGCTAATATTGAGGCCTTTGAAGTAGCTTTGCCTAGATCTGAGTGAATCAGGATGATTCATAGGTGAGTGTTGGGGGCCTGTTGGCCCCTGACCAAGTTTTGAGGAAATATTGGTCATGTTTGACCACTTTTGGGACTTCGACAGGCTGGACGAAGATGGAGCACCTAGGCGGAGTGGATATCATGAGATATCACTCATTTTGTGGACTTAAGGACCCAACAAAGGGTTTACTAGGATTTATGTAACGGTTATGGGATCTTGGTCCATGGGTTTACCCATGTTTAGACCTTTCTGTGAATGTATAAAATAGTAGCTAAGCGATGTAAGAGTAGCTAGCTGGTTGGTTGGGTGATGATAGCTGGGCTATGTATACCATATGTTGTAAGAGTTAATGGTGGCTTAGTGCAAGAGCTTGTAAGTTTCTTTGTGCAAATATTTTGTGTAGAGTAAGGCTCTCTGCTATTGAGGAGTTGTCTCTGTGCCTTAACCTATTCTTGAGAAGGAGGATTTGGTGCGCAGTGCGCAGATATCCATCCTCTATAGAGTTTGGTTCTGTGGATTTGTTCACAGTAGTAGATGAATGTAATAATATAGAAGACTAATAAATAAGAATAAGTCATTTGTGGACGTAGCCCCACATTGGGGTGAACCACATATATCCTATGTCTCATTGTGCTTTTTGCAATGTGGATTATGCTTAGTACTGATGTTATTATGTATGATGAGTGCATCTAATGTTGTTTCTTAGTGCTTAATGGTATTTGGATATTAGATCTGAAATAATGTTATGTGCTAAGTGGTTGTAAGTGCTTGATCTATATTGTTACTGCATTGATCTATAATAAGTTATAATATGTGATTTGAATGAGACTCATAATATAATGCATATTGTTGGCTAAGTGCTCTATCAAGTGTTGTAATCACATATCTGTGTCCCAGCTTGGTTGTAGAGACCTGAGTCCTACAAACCTCCCTGCCTCTACCTCGGGTGAGACTTCATCTGCTTCACAGGTGTTTCCGAAAGGACCGGTAATTAGGGTTTTCTTGGTGTGTTGTTGAAGCGTTGAACCCTGGGTCTTCTCTTGTGCCAACAATATCTCTTATTCAAGTATTTGTTTTCAAAATAATTCTTGAATTCCTTCCAAGTAACATTTTTATCTTTAATGTGATGAACTTGCACAAACTGATCCCTCCACATGGATGCCTTTCCCTTTATCTGATAGATAACAATTCTTCCTTGTGCATAAGAACAATAATTATGCAATTGAAAATATTTTCTCATGATTAGCAACAATGTCTCTCCATCTTCATCCTTATTGTGTTCACCATCAAATGTAGGAGGTTTGATTTTGTTAATTTCTCCTCATAGTTCATCCACCCCATACCTCTTCTCATGCTTCCTGGTGGGGGATGGACTTGAGATATTGTGTTCTCTCCTATAGGAATTCCTTGGGGAGTTATGGTGATGTATTCTAGCACTTCTTGTTATATATTTCTCATCAGGAGGCCCGTGACTTCCTAATTTGATTGAGCCACTCTCCTTATCCAATTTATTTTCAATTATGTCTAAGCTCTCCATTAAATTCATGTTGAATTCCTTCTGCTTCTCCTTGGATTTCATAAGCCTTTCATTATCACATTTATGACTTTGGACATCTTTTTGCAAATTTTTAATGGTCTCTACCATATTCATGTTTTCATCTTTTCCTTCTCCATGTCCATTGGAGTTTCTTCCTTCAATACCCATATGGACATCCATCCCTCTATTATCATCTTCCTGAATGTAAGTCCACTATGTATCTTCCATTCCTCTGCACTCTGTGTTGATCCTAATCTAATCTAGTTACTATTAACTCTACAAAATGTCTAGCCAACAGAACTTTATCATGCTAATTGTTTTCAATAATTTCATGAAAATATGGACCATCTTGGTTCAGTAATATATCATACTTATTTCTTATTAATTTCTTAGAAATTTATTGTTCATATCAATTTACTGGCTAAACAATTATGTTGTACTATCCAAGATCTTTCCATCACCTTCTTCCATGCTCAATTCTGAGTTTTCAGTAGAAAGTTATGAATGTTTGAAAATTATGATTTTCTATGATGTAATCCTTGTAAATTTGTTCTTCTTATTCAGAGTTGAGTATCTCTTGGACTGCTACTAGATCCTCTCATAAGTACATAGGCCTTCTTTACTTCTTTATATGCAGGTCTGTATAATTCAGAACTCTACGAAATCCTTCTTTAAGTCTCATTTTTTCCTTAAAACAATTTTCGGGCACTAGCCCCTTTTTCTTCAGCCCCCAATCTCATGTGACCATGGGTTGTGTCGTAACACTTAAATGAGAGGCGTTGATAAAAATATTCAGTAATTAATGGCTCCAGAGGTCTCACCTCCATCACACTTCCTTTTCCCCTAAATGCTGAATTGGTTAACTTTCAAACTGATGTTTCTTCCGAGCTTCGTGACTCCTGTACTTCGGAACTTCGGCATTTGGGAGATCCGCTAACTCAACACCATTTTTATACCGAACCCTGAATTGATGAAATATTGCATAGTACTTCTTCGAGGCTTCAGGGCTCCGTTGCTTCGGAGATTCAGAAATTAAGAGATTCAAAAGTTCGATCTTTGGAAGTTCTGCCTACTCCACACATCATTCCCTCCGAATGAAGAACTGTCGAACTCCCAAAGAATCTCTCCTAAGCTTCACGCTTCGAAGGTTATTTCATCAACATACTCCCATATCCCTGAATTTCGAACATCCAAAATTCTAGAGTCTCAACAGCAATCATGCACCAGGGGGGTGCTATGTTTCAAAAATATAGAGATGACACATGACCCAATCTACGGGTGATATGTGTCAACTTACAATTGGCCCAAAAGGTTTGTAAAAATCCTAAAAAAATATGACATGTGGAATGCTTAGAATGGGTCCATGTCACCCTAGGTTATGTCAGAATGCCACATCACTCTGACGCTCTATGACTTCAGAACTCCAGACTTTGGAGGATTTCACATCTTCACACTACAAAACTTTCGAACGCTGAACTGGCTAATATCCCAAACGATCACTCTCTGGAGATTTACTACTTAGGCGCTTCAGAACTTCGGACTTTAGAGAAATTCTCAGTACCACTTAACAGATCCCCCAAACGTCGAATTCCTGGACAAGTCCACGTCAATATAGGTGACATCATCATGTCACATCACTTTGGCACTCTAGGACCTTGAGACTTCGAGTCATCAGATAATTCCACACCTGAGCACATCAAAACACTCGAACTTCGAACTTTTGATCTCAAAAACAGTATTCTCTGGATCTTCTAAACTTTAGGGCTCTGTAACTTCAAAAAACTTCTCATATGAACTCTTTAAAACTCCCGATCGTCAAAATTTCGAATAGGTGTTCCCCGGATCTTTGAAACTTCATGGCTCTGACACTTCGAAACTCTGAGCTTCAGAGGATTTCGCTATTGAACACCACCCCACCCCCAAATTGTTTAACGCTGAAATTTCGAACACTTTGCTAATACTCATACATGTGTCCCCGAACATGTATGGTCCATATTTTTTCTGGACTTTGGGACATTGGAAAACACTTTACTTCGTGAAACCACAAACTGAATTCCCCGAACGTCGAATTGTCGAATCACTGGGGGATCCAATGGTTCACCTTCACCTAAATGATACACGGTGTATATTTACTCTGGGACTTCGGGGCTTCGGGGATTTTTCCTCCTTCTTGTCAAAGACTTGAAAATTTTAGAAGCAACAAAGTCCAAAGAACTTCAGGGGTTAAAAATTGCACTACTTCTCTATATCCGACGGCTATGAAGGATTCGTCCCCCCTCCTGAACAAATCTCGTATGTTACTCTTATCCCAAAGAGAGATTTCTATTTTATGAATTTGGTACTTACAAAAGTTTCTTGCACGCTTCTTATGCTTCAAATTCGACCCATCCCAGGTCTTATTTTTCTTGACAAATATTAATTATGAAAATTTCACCACTTTGGCCAATTTCCTCCAATTTTCCAATAATTTAACAACCAAAATTGGGGTTATTTTCCCAATTCCACTGAAGTTATTAAAATCAACTTGCTCGGCCCATCCAGGCTCAGTGTTGGAAACTGGAGCTTTGATGCCATATTGTAATGTCCCCGACCTACTCCGGGGTCGGGCCACGCTACCACAAACACTAGTCAAGTTCTGGTATGATACCAATTTGTAACATCCCCAACCTTATACTTGTTGGGCTATGCCACACTTGTACTCTTTGTGAAAACCTAATACATTGTAACATACACATCCTTCTAGTCTTATCATTCCAACTCCATAAAAACAACATTACCATCTGTGTAGATATATATAACTTTAAACAAACAATTGCATTATACTCATACACTCATTCATGCGGAATAATAGTAAGCATGTACATACAACATATAAAGGAAATACTCATCAATATAAAGACATGTACAAATACACAACATGCAATTGAACACATAATTGATACTTATCTTTTTATAGACAACCACCAACTACGTGCATACCTTCTGCAAACCTCCTGGCCTTAGACCATGCTGCTCATTGCTCTCAGCAATGGGTCACCCCCGAGTTGGGACTAAACTCTACCCGGGTAAATGGATTCTTAGGATAGGGTGAGATAACAAGAATTTACACAGTCAACAGGAAGGATTTCATCCCAGGATCCAACTCACACTAACAACCTACAACCTCTCATTCCCCACATGCATTTCCCACCCAAGGAAGTGTGCCCCTTTTATACTCAACAATCCTTCAGTTGCCCCAGTTCCCTTCTAGGTATTTAGAAACATGCAAGATAGGAATTCTCAAAGCACTATAGTTGCATTATTTCTCTCTCCGAAAATCACTTCCCCAACAATTCTCTCACCCGGAGAGAGTTACTCATGGGCCTAACAACCCACGTCTTCAATCCGTAGGATTGAAAACCTTCTTCTTCTGCCCATCTATTAATTCAACCAAGTATGGGTGATGGAGGTAGAAAAATTTGGATATGGAATGGGTAATGTTAGCAACCACGCTTCAGGTAAGGAGCTACATTGGCAGCAACAATCTTTAGGTAAGGAGTAGTACGGCTCATCCAAGGTACATCTGCACTGGGCATAATAAGAAATTTATGGGTTCTGGCTCACGAGTTCATGAAGGGTCCAGAGGTGCATGCATGATGCATATTTTTTGTCTTGGATAGGATGTTTGGCCACATGAATGGTTGTTTAGTGAATAGGGAAAATATCCCCAAACAAACTATTTTTCCCCACATATTTTCATGCACTTTTCATGACACATGGATCTACTAGAGCTCATTTCTCTCCACTTAAGATTCATGCCCTTTCCCGTAAGAACTTAGGATAACATGAAATTTATCCATGCCTTAGTCTTCTAGGAATAATATTATAATATTCCCTTAGAGATAATCCCTCTAGCTTAGCCCCTTTTCTAGGCTCTTAGCCCTCCCTTTCCCTTCCTAGTGGATTTTATTTCCCCATACTATTTTATCATGGTCGGTCTACACTCAATGATGTATTATATTAATGATATGAGTGTTTACATATACAAAAATAGGCTCACTGGCCTTGATCATTTAGACTCACTGTCCTAATTCAACACATAAGCCTACTAGCTTATAATCGCTTGGCTCACTAGCCTATAAAACATGTTTACATATCCATTGGGGGTTGGTCTTGTGGGTGTTACAACTTGTAATTTGTAAATTACCAAAACCATACATGGTTGTGCATTTCCATTAGGTCACTTTCTACTATTTTGGTCTCTCAATTTACAAGGTAGACTTTGGCTCTTTTACACAACAATCGTTTTTGTGTTTGAAAATGAAAATTTAAATATGCAGACATGTGTAAAATTGTGTAAGACACCCTCAGAAACTTGAATCACTCGAATTGCAGGCGTGTAAAGACCTGAGTATGCATTTTACGAATCATGGCCTACATTTATGCGCAAATGAAAAAATTACCGCTTAAAAGCATCACAAGTATTTTTTTCAATAAGGTATTCCATTTTAGTATTTCTAGAGTCTCGTACATGTCGATATGTCTACTTATTTATTTATATAAGCTTGTGGTCTCTTATGATTTTGCAGGTATTTGCAATTGAAATGCAACTACTAACTAGCCTATGTGTGATGTGGTTGTATAAGCTCCTGCCTCATCATCTCATGGATGCAAGTAGTTATTACTTATTTTTCCATTTTACTTTATGTGTGTGCACAGTTGCCAAATATTTATATATATTTCAACATGTTACTAAATTTTGGGCACAAATCACCCTAGTATTCATTCTTTAGGGTTTACAACAAATCCATAGTCTTCTAATTTGTAACTTGTAAATTAACAACACCATACATGGATTTTTCTTCCTAGGGCATGCATTTCTCATCATGCCCCATTTTCTTGCATTTTTGGGCATTTTTCCGTGTATGCATTTTTTTGCATTTACAAGGAAAATTTTTGACTTTATGCACAACAAAGGATTTTTGGTTTCAAAATGCACAACTAAAGTATGAATAGATGTATTATATGGTTTTACCCTCCATTTTGTAAAAAATTTGGAATCTTGGTTCAAACGGTAGAAGTCCTTAATCATTTTAAAATGCACTTCGTATGAGATATATAGATTTATAAATTAATTAAATTCACCCCAAAACATATATAACTGAATGTGCAGATATATAGAATCATGGACGCGCATTTCCATTAGGTTCCTTTCCACTATTTTGATCTCTCAATTTACAAGGTAGAATTTTCTCCTTTTACACAACAACCACTTTTATGTTTTCAAATGAAAATATAAATATGTAGAAATGTGTAAACTTATCTAAGAGTCACACCTTTAGAACCTTGGACCACTTAAATTGTAGGGTTGTTAATACCCGAGGATGAATTTTAGTGAAGCCTAGCATGCATTTCTGCATAATGGAATAAATTGTAGTTTAAAAGGAAAACATGTATTTCTTAAGTCTGCCCGTACATTTTAAGTTGTGGAGGCTCTAACAATCTTGAATTAGGGTTTTATGCAATAATAGAAACCCTAATCCTAATTTTCTATATAATCGTATATCAATACCATTGTCATCTACATGTATCTCAACTTGCTCCCTATGTCCAATGCAATATAAATTTTTCTTTGACTTAGTTTGTTCCTTTCATGATAGGACTTGGAGCTCCCCTACGTCGCCACTCTAATGCACATTTCATACTATGGTGTCACACATATGNCAATTTCAATGGAATCCGTGTCATATTTTGGATGGTACGTATGCATGCATATGTTCTAGTAATCAACTATTCCATCAGTAAAAACATGGTGGTTTTCTTGGTGATAGTTTCTTGTAAAATGTCATGTGGAAGACCAGTGTGTCACAATACCAATAGTTATATGATCGTACAAATTGTGAATATTATGTGTGACGAACATATATTTCATAAAATATGTAGATATATGCCACGTGGCAATTTGTTACGTTGGATATCCGTCATACAATTAGTGTCATTGAGAGTAAGACAAAAGGGGTTCCACTAATAGATGTAAATTGATTATTGGATTTGTCGGAAGCGAGATGAGAGTCCATCAGAACAACGTCGAAAAGTTATCCAAATGTACTAGAAATTGGGATTTGGTGTGAAGACCCTAGGTTTGGGGCTACATCATCCATTCACATCACCCCTCCAAATTTGAGATAGAGTATATCACGTTTATATGAGTACTTTGAAGACTTCAGGGGAATTCTCCTAAGTGCTCATTTTCTTCTTGATTTATATGTTGTGACATAGATACATAATGTATTTTCTCATGGATATAATCTCATTCCTCACATGGATCCAACGTGTATTATTTTTCATGGCCATGGTGTTTCATTTCATTTCATGGATCCATAGTGTATTTTTTTGGTGGTCATGCTTTGTTTGTCTTTCGAGTCTAGGTATGCCTAACATGGAGATGGTCTATATATTTATATATCCTTGGTGTTTGATTGCAGGTACTCCTTGACTTCTTGATCACTTTTTTCTCTCCTCAATATACCTCACATTGTTGATGTCTTATTATAATTTGTTTTGATCATCCATTCCTTCCATGACCTCACAGATTAGGGGAATTTGTTATAGTCTTAATTTCCACCCTATAGTGTCAAGAAGGACATACAAAACATGAAATATGACATACACTCTTCTTCTTAGGATTCACTAATCTTTCGAGGGAGGTCAATGTTTATTTTTCCATTAAAGAGTGAGAGTTCGCTAGTTAAAGCATAGACAACCCACGACCTATCACTAGTTGACAATGTGCAAAGTCAAACCACCATTGTAAACTTCTATATTTAAAAATTTTCAAGGAGGTAACATATGGATGAGTTATTTCTTCATGAAATGAGCCTTGGAACTAACAACAGTTGAGTCTCCACTAGTTTCTACAATATCTAGAAGCTCTCCCAATTATCTTTCATGAATCTATATAAGGAAGGTTAATATTGAGCATGAGGAGGTAGAATCATTAACAAAGATATTCTACAAAAATTCATAGGAGCTCTTCCATTCTAGATCAGTTACAATCAAGTTACCTAGCTTGGGTGATAGTTGAGGAGGATCAAGGGGACATGATTTTCAGGGGTATCTCATCATGCATTCAGGGAAACATAAGATTCATCTACTACTCCATTTCATATTTATATATATCTATGGTTTTACCATTTCATATTTCTCATGTTTAGTGGTAAATTTTATATCTCATCTCACCTTCAATAGATTAAGTTAGATCTAAGTGAAAGTTGTATTTTCATAATTTTAGGAAGAAATCATAGATTGGTATTGTTTCTATTTTTTGTGTAGGTAGCATGTTGAAGGAGTTGTAGCTAGGTCTCAGAGACTACACTATATGACGACATATGAGGACAAACTTCAAGGAAAGGGTATTCCTTTCTACCCTCTCTTAGCATAAAAGGAAGAACAATTATTTGGATCTAGAGGAAACCATTAAAAGTATATAATAATGTCTATATAGGATTAGTAGGTATATCCGAGGGAGATATTATTATCCCATTGGTAAGATTTATCCATAACAAAGAAAAACCCTTCATACCAATAGTAACCATTGTTGACCTAGAGACTTTAGTATTCAAATCAAGAAATTTGAATTTGACCATAGGAGAAGAGAACACTTTTGAACCAACAATTATAGACAGAGACACTTGATACTATAAAGGGTAGGCCTAAAGGTCCTCTAATTATGTTATGATAGCGCATTCATGTTGGAACTGCTAGATATTTTAGTAGGGTTGGACAAAAATTTCAAGGATAGTAATCACCTTAGCAGTGAGAGTGCTCATGTGAATTTGTAGGCTTGTGTGAAATTTCGAAGGTTTTCAACATCCTACTCAAACTGTGAGAGAAGAATATTATAATTGTCTCACCCTCACTATGCTATGAGGCTCACAAAAATTGGGGAGAACTAACCCAACAATACAATGGTACCACAAACAATGGAATAAAAACAAAGAGTTGTGGACACCTGACGAAATACTATAATAATTGCAGAGTGTGAGCCAAATATCACAATCTACACATGAGAGACTGAGGTGATAACATCTAGTCCCATCCTTCCCAGAACCCATTCAATGTGATTCTTACTAGTATGGTCAAACCCATCCATGGAATGTGTGATAATCACACATTCATCTTCCAACAAGCATGAGAGGAATTTAAACCCTATGTTAGGGTATGAGTGTTTAATGAGAGGTGATTAGAGACCTTAGGGTTGCATGAGGTATTCTTGGCAAGTGGAAGATGTGAAGAGAATCAATAAATGTGATAATAAATGAGAGAGGGGAATTGGGGGATAGGAATAAAATATAGAACCCTATTTATGAGTAAGTCCCCCATTTTACCTTTTGTGTCCATCTTTTCCTATTGATCTGTAAGGGATTCATTATGAAAAAATATATGCAAGAATTTTACCTTCTCAAAGTTTCGAAGAGTGTTTTGAATTCTATGGAATATGGAACACAGATGAGCATCCTAAGGGATAGTTCCTAGCTGCAGATGCCTAATGGTGTTTTTAGAGTCCCCCAATATGAAAATCTTATGGATGTTGTGATCTTGATCTAAGGTGAGCCCTTGGAGCAAGGAATAATCCTAAACTTCATTACCAGTGGCCCGACCGAGGTTCCATTAGTAGGAAATATCAACATTTCCTCTAGGGCCAAAGAGAACCCCACTTGCTCCTGCCACCTTGATATAATTTACTTATTATATATTTAGTGTACTATAATACATAACAATGATATTAATATTACAACTTATCATTTATAGTATAACGTATACTATAATATATTATAATGTATGGTATCTGTAACATACATTACTGTATAGTATAATATAATATAATATAATATAATATAATATGTTATATAGTTTATTATAACATAATAAGGAAGAATTTATGCATTCACTGGTATTAGTCTGAATTTGTTTGCTCCCACATGAATAATGGGATGGGGAGATACTAACAGGAATAAAAACATGTTGGGTATATATGTTAAGCCTTTAGAATCCACCAAACAAGGGAATTACAATATGTATTCCCACATATGCATTTGCGTGAATGTCTTGGTTCCCATCCTTGATTCCATCAGTCTTACCTACCAAGAATTTGATTGGATCCAATCCCTAGATTATGATTTCATCCCCTTCCACTGCAGAGGATGTCATGAACATGGAAATATCTATAGGTATTATCCTTTTCTCAACCCCCCCAAAGAAAATAAGACAAAACCCTAAAAAGATGATGAGGCTTTTACCAAAATATTCAATAGACAAAGACCTAGACAAAATCCCACCCCCTCTATCCCATCCAAATATTATGAAACTAAAAGTATCTTTGATATACTAAGATTGATCCCTGAAGATCCTTTCCTTGCTTCTTAGTCGGATCCCTCCCCTAGGAACCCTAACCATAGGAAATCCCGTGATCCTTTCCCTAACCCTAAATACACCAATAAATTGAAAACCATGACCTCCCCCTTTGATATTCCAGGTATTGATGATGTTCCCATGATTCTTGAAGGGTATGATGGAATGAACATTGAACCTTATGATATGAATCTTGAAGGCATAGATCTTTAGAGTATTTTGGATGCTGTTCAAAGGAAATATATAAAATCAATCCCACCAAAACACATCTATTTTTTACGTAGGGCGTTAAATAAATACAAAAGAGAGTAATAATTACCCCATATAACACTTGGATCCAACCCTACACTTAATATCCAAATCAACAAGGTAATTTCCAAACAGAACCCCAAGGAAGACAAGAACAGATGAAGAAAATCAAATCTGCAACTTATGCAAGAAATATAATAGATCTTGGTCAACTCAGATCAAAATGCGTTGATCATGGATTCATATCAACCATCTCCCTTTCCATTTTTTTAATGAAAATCATCTCATGTAATAGTCATGGCATACATGGTAAGATAAAACAAAGGATATTATGAAACAAGGTAAATATTGAGTCTCCAAACATTTTTTTGTTGCAAGAAATGAAATGCTCGGATAATGTCCTAGCAACATTCTATCAAAAATATGGAAAAATGGTATTTCCATTTCCTTAGATTGTACAATATTGGTAGGTGATATTGAAATCCTATAAAATCCAATAACAATACTCTTGGATAATTATTTTGTTAAAAATAGAAGTCTCACTTCCAGATTCATACCAATTGGCTCTGAAGAAGCTAGGTTCACCACCAATGTTTACTGACCCCGACGACTCAATGAAAAATATGATCTTTTGCAAACTCTTCAACATATTTTGGACCTCAATGAATAATGTTTTTTTATCATGGGAGGGTAATTCAAATTCATTTCCTCCATGGAAGATAAAAAAGGAGGAATTTGAAAGATGGATCCTGATAGTGAAGCCTTTAATGCCTTCCTTCAGAACAAAAAAATACTCAATATAAAAAGAATCAATGGTATATTTACTTGGAAATATTGTAGATGTGGAACATAACAAGTAGCCTATGGATTGGAATAATATATGATCTTTAAATCTCTCATGCTCTCAAGTCTTCATACATAGACTAGTATTCTCCCAATTGTTGGCTCTAACCACTGGCCCATCTATCTTGTTTTGGATGTTCAAGGGGTGCCCCTTATGAGACCATTCAAGTTTGAAAATATATGTCTCTTTCATCCTTATTTACAAACCAAAATTTTGAAATGGTGGGATGAAGCAAATTTTACAAAGGGATCTCTAATGTATTGTTTCCAATGGTATCTCAAAAATATTAAATGACAACTAAAATTTTGGAACAAATCAGTCTTTGGAAACATATTTCAAGCTCAGACGAAATTGGAATCCAAAATGGAATATATTTGACAACAAATCATCCTCCATGGAATATCAGAGGGCCTCACTCAAGAATAAAAAGAACTCACCTATCTGATTGAGGAACAAAGACTGTGAGAGGATAATTTATAGAGACGTAAATCCTAGGTCAAATGGATGAAATACGAGGAGTGCAACACCAAATGTTTTCATAGATCAATGGTTCAATGAAGGCACACTAATCACATCACACATATTACTTCTATTCAAGGTAATAAAATCACTTCTCATCATGATATTGAGAAGGAATTAGTATGTTTCTTTCAAACCTTGCCAACTAAACCAAAACAAGATTGTTCATTTTCCATACAATCCATCACCTGTCACATTCACCACCTAATCACTGAAGAATAAAATGAAATACTCATGATACGTATTTCTCTTGCCGAAGTGGAAGTCATTGTTATGAGTATGGCCCCTAGGAAATCTCTAGGCCTCGATAACTTGACTTCATATTTCCTCCACCATTGTTGACAAGTGGTCAAGCAAGATTTCTCGACCATTGTTTTTTAATCTAAAAAAACTATGGTTTTCTCCCTTCCCTTAATGAAACCTTCTATTGATGAATGTAGCTATAGGAGACATCCTCTGGCTTGCAAACCTATGAGATGTGGAATATAGAGGCTATGTGAAGCCTTTCTCTCGACTTACAAACCTGAGAGAAATCCCCTAAGAAGGGTTCATGGTTCCAGCCTGGGACATATCTAGGAACATAGAGATGACCTCCTCCATGATGTGAGAGAGAAGAATTCTAGATGATTATCCGATGGAAAAGTGATGTGTTGAGTTAGGGTATGCGTTGGACACATCATCATGTTAACATAAATGAAGATGATGTGATGGCCTCCTCTAAGAAACAAAGTTGATGTGAATACTCTAGATGATTCTCCTGTTGGTGGCAGTGGGAAAACATATCTGTAAAGTGGAAATGCATGTGGACGAGCACATGTGAACATGTGAGGACATGGTTCATATGTGTAATGCAGTGAATCAAAGTCATGGCATCCCTATGGATGCACCCCTAGTGGATGAGCACTAGTTGGTGTATCATATCCTTTGCTATGTATTGTTGAAGAGTCATACCTACCTGTAACATTAGTTATTATGTAAAGGGTACAGGTCAGCCCCACCTTACTGTGTTTAATAATAAATGTAAAAGATAATTAATATTGATATTAATATTAATTATAATAATAATAATAGTAATAGTAACTTATATATTGACTTAGAGAGGTCGGCCCTGTTGAGACAGTATATTCCTTTGTTTAGTGGTCAAGTCTAATATGAGTAAGAGATGATTATCCATTGTAGAATTATATCTTCCTTGTGAGTTTGGAAAATTTAGCAAACACTTCTACATGGAAAAGTGGCACACCTCTCTTGGGTGCTAGGGTTTCTAGGGTTTAAGCACCCTCTTGTGTTCTAAGTCATTCNTTTTTTAAAATGGTTTCCCAGGATATATCTTGTGTACTTGCTCATGTTGCTTCTTCTTGTGATCTTGGTTGCTGCAACATTCTTGTTTATGGTTAAGTGAAATGATAAAATGAGATTAACTACATGCTTAATCTAATTATTATGAAAAATCAACATGGTATCAGAGAATAGGTCTTGAAAGAAACCATTACACAAGCATCTTTCACAAGAAAAAGGAAAAACGTCACTTTTGTCGTATAAGAAAATTAGGGCTTTTTATTGAAGAGGAATTTCAGCCCAAAATCCATCTAGAAAAGTGTTCCCTAGCCCAAGGAACTCTTTGGAACCTTCAGCGCATATTTTCATTGGATATAACTCCCGGAAAGTGAAACCCTAGTTTTCACCGCTACTAGAAATGCTAGAAAACCAGAAGTACCAAAAGTACTAGGAGTGCCGGAAAACCAGAAGTACCAGAAAACTAGAGGCACCAATCAAGAAATCCGCTGGTCAAGTTTGAGGGGGAAAATTTTGGATTTTCAGAAATCTAATTGTACCAACATAATCGCCTCAGCTCAACGCATCTAGCCCCTTGATCAAAACTTAAAATTTTGAAGTTTGAAAACTTAGGGTTTCCTCATAAAACCCTAAGTTACAGTTGTAGTTGCAGTTTTAGAATAAGTTGCAATTGAAGTTTCATTATCAGTTGAAGTATCAGTTGTAGTACCAGTTGAAGTCACCCTTGAAGTTGTTAACAGTTGGAAATTATTATTGTTGCCATGAGATGGTGCCACTACCTGCAAATGGTATCAAAGGTATGTACTCACATATGTTTAAATTGTTAATATTTAAAGGGTATTTGCAGGAGAAGGGATCTCTTTCCATTGATCTAGAAGGATCTCA
>SNQJ01S0008385.1:115900-176537 GCA_010110895.2 Picea sitchensis | reverse complement strand
GATTATTAAATCCAATAATATCCCTTATGATACTTTTGTATATGACAACAAAGACATGGATGAAGTGAATTAAGACACATATCTTGGAATTGATATTCACCACAAGCTCAATTGGAATTATAGCATTGAGAAAAGGATTATTGGGGGATGGAAAGCTTATTATGGGCTTGAAAAAAATTGTAAATTAGCTGATCTTTGGAGCTGGGATAAAAAGAAACTCTTCTTTGAGACTCTTCTTACACCCATTATTATTTATGGATGTGAAGTCTAGGGTTGTATATGGATGTGAAGTCTGGGGTTGTAGTATCTCTCATGAATCCTAGAGAAAGATAGAGAAAATACAAAATAATTTTATAACCTACAATATCAAAATTAAAGGAAATATGCCCTATCCCATCCTCCTCTTAGAAACAAGAGTCTGCCCCATTGAGAGCATGGCTATGACTAGATACCTAATGTATAAGAACAAGTTAAACAACATGGAAGACAAGAGGGTAACTAAAATTGCTTCAAAATCAAGTCACAACCACCATCGACTCAAGTGAGGATGGCATAAAGATGCCTGGTCTTGGCTAAACTATTGAGGAATCATGGAAGAAACCATTTTACAGAATAAAGATACTATTAAAAAATAGTCAAATCAAAATTTAAGGAGAAAATGTTCGGTGATAAAGAGTTAGAGGAAAAAAGAAAATTAAGGTATTATAAAGATGTAATCAACCATAATCTAGAAGATCAAAATTATCTATCTATTTTGTCAAGTGTAAAGAACAAAATAATCATTGCTAAGATAAGAAAAAAAACTCACGAGCTCTATAGTGAAATTGGGCATTGGCCAATTCTTAAAACGTCATGGGATGGAAGAGTGTATCACCTTTGTGACACTAACAATGTTGAAGATGAAAAGCATTTTATCTTAGATTGTCTAGCCTATACCCATATTAGACCTCATTTTCAAAATATTTATCACACTACCAACCTTCGTAACCTCTTAACTCAACAAAAGTATGGTCATCTTGGAAGTCTTTTCTTAATGTTTTTCGAGCACAGAAACAAAATTCTAAAGAATCACAAGTAATCACTTACCCTCTTAAAGTCCTACAGATAGACCAATTCAGTTTTAGTGGACATTAATCATCATCATTATATATACTTTGATTTAATTAATATTATTGAGAGTTGATATAGCTAGAATTTTAGATTTTGGGTTTAGAATTAAATAATAAATAATATAAAATAAAATAAATTTTAAATTTTAAACATCTAAAATTTCAAGATTATATTTACATATTAAATAATAACATTTCAAGATTATATTTACATATTAAATAATAATATTTGCATAAGTTAGTTTTGATTCATTGTATATATTAATTTTAAATTGAAGATTGTATTTTAATATTAAATAATAATATTTGTATAAATTAATTTTTCTTTATTTTACATATTCATTTTAATTTATTATACAAATTCATTTTAATTTACTTTTCACTTATTAAATATAATTATATTTTAATATTAAATAAGTATAAATTAGTTTTGTTTTATTTTACATATTCATTTTAATTTATTATACAAATTCATTTTAATTTACTTGTCACTTATTACACTCCTTAAAATTTAACATCCTAATATTATAATTCAAAATTATATTTTAATAATAAATTAATAATATTAAATTTAAATTTATTTTACTTCTATAAATTAAATTTCATGTCAAGATAATAATCTCATCTTTTCTACTTTCATTTTCAATAAAATGCTTTGGAGTTGTAAGAAACCTTCCAAATGTAAGTGTATTCCTCCAACTTCTCAAGACTCTTCCATGAAATCCAAGACATGGAAATTGGGACACAAAACTGAAAGTGGAGAGGCAAAAAAAAAAAGTGTTTTTTAATAATTTTTAGTTGTTCTCATTCAAATGTAAAAAACCAAAACTCATAAAAAGTATTCATATGAACATATGTGCACTTCTTTTTCATCATTAGAAGATCATTTATAAAGTTATCGATTGATCCTTTTAATGATAAATGGAATTTCTACTCTAATCATTTCAAAACTCTAATACAATCAAATCAAAATTCAAAAATCTTTACATTGTTGAACCATAAAAGTTCACATACTAAAGTAAAATAAAAACTTACTTTTAAGTTTTTTAATAAATGTATCATATAACAAAAATCATAAAAATACATTTAAATTATGCCTAATTCAAATTATGACCACTATATCTCAAACAAAATCATAAAAAGTATTCATATGAACATTTGTGCACTTCTTTCATCATTAGAAGATCATTTAAAAAGTTATCGATTGATCCTTTAATGATAAATGGAATTTCTACTCTAATCATTTCAAAACTCTAATACAATCAAATCAAAATTCAAAAATCTTTAAACAAAATCATAAAAAGTATTCATATGAACATTTGTGCACTTCTTTCATCATTAGAAGATCATTTAAAAAGTTATCGATTGATCCTTTAATGATAAATGGAATTTCTACTCTAATCATTTCAAAACTCTAATACAATCAAATCAAAATTCAAAAATCTTTACATTGTTGAACCATAAAAGTTCACATACTAAAGTAAAATAAAAACTTACTTTTAAGTTTTTTAATAAATGTATCATATAACAAAAATCATAAAAATACATTTAAATTATGCCTAATTCAAATTATGACCACTATATCTCAAACAAAATCATAAAAAGTATTCATATGAACATTTGTGCACTTCTTTCATCATTAGAAGATCATTTAAAAAGTTATCGATTGATCCTTTAATGATAAATGGAATTTCTACTCTAATCATTTCAAAACTCTAATACAATCAAATCAAAATTCAAAAATCTTTACATTGTTGAACCATAAAAGTTCACATACTAAAGTAAAATAAAAACTTATTTTTAAGTTTTTTTATAAATGTATCATGTAACAAAAAACATAAAAATACATTTAAATTATGCCTAATTCAAATTATGACCATTATATCTCAAACAAAATCCTATTACATTTTATCTATGCAGTAGTGTTTTTTTTAATGAGCTTAATAGTCATTTGCTTAAATGAGAAGTTCAAATATTTGCACTCATTTTCTCCTTTCGGAGAAGTGCTTACATTAAACTTAAAGAGAATCATTACAATTATCCAAGAGGTCAATCACTTTTTCATAGCCCAGCAAAACAATGGTTAAGAGGAACTTACTCTGAAAATAAGCACTTCCATTTAGCTATAGCCTATGCTATTGCGATCGAATACTCTTTCATCAAAATCGCAGAGACTTGAAATTAGCCCGTACCGCTTATTCATGGATGACCACTTATTCATGCATCCATGGAATTAAGCCTTCGTAGGTGGCTGAGATGCCACCATCTTCACTTTTCGTGAGTTTTTGTCTGTAGTTTTATGCAATACTCGCATATTTATTCCTATGTCTCAAATTTTGGTGCAGATTCTTTTAGTTGGCATGTGTTGTGTGCCTTATCCTATAACTATGAAAACAAGGACGAAGTCTTGCTATGCCCAATAAGATTGACTTCTATGAAAATCTTCAATGCAGTAGAATTTAGCTTAATTTAAAAACCTGGGGTGGTGATGAGGATCTTACACTGTCATAGGGCGTGAGATATGAGGCCATGAGATGGGGGAAATGGGAGTAAGCTTTGAAACATTCATAGTGATCCTCCTTCACAAAATGATCGTCTATGCACGCCCAACTGCAATATAATATATGTGTATATCGTTGACATTTGAAACTGAAGAATCCAAGCCGTTTCACAACTAAAAGTACAAGGATGGGAAGGGATTGGGAAATATTATCTTTACCATTATTGGGGATTTAAATAAACTGAAGCAGTGGGTGGGATCATATCATTGGCCTTTCCATTGGGTTTCTGCTCGGCCTCTTGTTCCTCCTCCTCAGTGCATGTAGGAGTGATCTGATACTCACTGTTTCGGCTTAACTCCTCCAAATCATTTTTTTTTGGCATTAGCTCAGAAATCCTCCATGTAATGCTAGGCTTCTCATGTCTTTCAATTGATACCTTCAGATTTAGCTTCTCATAAAAGTAAGGAATCCGAGAATTCTGGATATAAGAAATCTTAGAACTCTAGACTTCAGAAGCCTCGATGAACCTACATACCGGTTTGTCTCTCATCACTGACATCTCGCGCTTCATTGCCTAGAGGAATTTGTCTTCTTCTGAATGCTGGTTCTACTGTGAAATATTTAAGGTTTCTATGCCTTGAGATTCAAACTTCTTTAGAAAAGTACTCCAGAACTCTTTCCTTACCATGGATTCAAGATTTTTTACGACCTCTTCTCTGGATGTCTTATAAATATTTGAAATTACTGATCTGACCTATTTATTTGATAGGAGCTTGACCCACGTCGCTTGATCAACAATAGCTCCACCAGTTGACTCGGATTTGGAAAATATTGCTAACTACATAGCTACAAATTAGTAGTAACATCAATCCACCAATTAGTGGTGAAGAAATATGAACCTTATTGGCGTCTAGGCCGGTTGCCAACTTCCATGCCATTCCCTGTTCTTAAAATTTAAGACAGAAAACATAGACCTCTTACATTCTTTGCCAAGGAGACGATAATATAGCATATCATACTATAAAAATAAGTCAGTAGTAGATGCTACATTTTGTTCAAGAAGTAAACATATTTTAGCTAAGAATGCCATAGAAAGTTTTAGCAGAAATTCTATTTGCCAAGCTAAAAGTTTGATCAGAAATTCTACTTGCCAAGCTAAAAGTATGGCAAGCTGTCAATTTCAGCAGGGAAACCAGCTTACCATGGTGATTGTAGACAGGAAAAAAAAATATACAAGGAAACTGACCATCGGGATCGCAGAAGAAGACATGCTTGATTTTTCCTTCCTGTTGTGTTTTCTCATAAATTGGGATTCCCTTTTCCTGCACCAAACATAATTTATGATAATATGTCATAACTTCAAACCTTTTAACTCCAAAAATATGTGTAATATTTATCTTACTTCAAATATTTGAACAACTCTAAGAAACTTAAGGAATCCACATGCCCAGGACCATTTAGTAAATTATTTATTCCGGGATGGGAGAGGTGCAAGAGGTCCAAGATTCAAATCTCTCTCATGAGAAATTGGTAAAGTCTTTGTTTTTGTTTTTTAATGGTTATTGGTGAAGGTTTTGTTCTTGCGTCGAAGAGGTGCAAAGTTCATATGCCTCTCCCGCAAAATCAGTACTTATACTACGTTAATCATAATCATACCTCTCTTTATTCTTGCATTAAGTAAAATTAATTAGTGCAAAGTTCAAACCTAGTTTTTGGTGGAAAGTTCAAATCTAATCTTTTTTATTTTATAGGTAAATCTATTTGATGCAAAGTTCAATAGGAGAGATACAAAGTTCAAATCTCATGCAAAGTGTTAAAGTGGATATTGTCTCTTTGTTTTTGTGTAAAATCTATTGATGGAAAGTTCAAAGCATGCCAGTTAACAAGAAGAAATGGAAGGATCTCCTATGTTTCCTCCTTTCGTAATCACTGTGGAATTTCTCGAAGATTATATCAATCTTTCTATTACTGAGAAATGGGACGACTCCCATAAAATTTATCTCTCGGCCTCATCTTATAAAGCATTGACGGGAGCAAGCATGAGGAGCAAGCACAAAGAAAGGCAAGAGCCAGCGTGAAGAAAGGCAGCAAGCACCAAGAGTGTTAGCATGAGCCCGAAAGAAAGTGTGAAGAGCCAGCGTGAAGAAAGGCAGTGTGGGTAAGTACTGAACCTAGCCACTATAAGCGCAGCATCTCACTTGAGGCCCATCTTGATAACCAGTGTATTTCATTGTACCCAAACCCTATCATTATTTAACAGAGTACAGGGGAAATGGAAGTACCAAGTGCTTCCGTTCTATAAGGCAAAAGAAGCTTCCGACTGACGTCACTACTGTAGGAAGGGAATCCAATCCCGTGCGGAAAAGAAAGAACCCAAACAGAGCAAAGTGAGGTTATCCCAAACGAGGAACCACTACTGCTTGTTACCCAACCTAAACCCTTGTTACGCATATTGCATAACAGCTCAGGGGTCAAGTGAATTGATGTTACTTTAATCCCTTGGTCAATAAATGTGGGTTTACAATGGATGTATGTTTACAGGAAACTCACTTTCAAGGATTTGACGAAGCCATCATAGTCAGGCACACCTAAAGAAATATTCATAAACAAACACAGAATTAACAAATGAGAGAGACATTATAACACAGCACTATTAGATTACTTGATTTCTTGATATCATATACAATATATTTATGACTCATTATATAGAGCGCACTAATAGTTATCAGATCTAACTTATTCTAAAGATAACTGGAGAGGTTCAGAGAATATCTCAACCACACACCAAACAAGGATCTCACAAATCCAACTCTCTAACAACCTCTTAATAATAAGATCACACAACTCACGTAGAGATTAACTCTTCCTCTCAATACATCATATTAGATAAGTAGGAATTATATATTCCAACACTCTCCCTTAATGACTACTTATCTAAATATCTTTGTGGTCGTATCTTTGTGTGCTTCCTCTTGTACCTGCATCTCATTATTGACGTCCATATAAAGAGAAATCCATCTACCAGAGTGTGCTTCCTCTTGTACCTGCATCTCATTATTGACGTCCATGTAAAGAGAAATCCATCTACCGGAATACATGGGTCATCAGCCGCTGTAAAGTTCTATAGGAATCATTTTCAGCTACATGGTTCATTCAACCATTCTTCCTCATAGCTCCCCCTTCATCACATCATCATCAACATGGGTTTTATTTCGGCTTACCTGTAACCGCCAGTTCTATAGGAATCATTTTCAGCTACATGGTTCATTCAACCATTCTTCCTCATAGCTCCCCCTTCATCACATCATCATCACCCTGGGTTTTATTTCGGCTTACCCATAACCGTGCTCTGAGTTTTCTCGGATTACCTTCAACCATGCACCAGGTTTTCTCGGATTACGTGTAACCATGCTCTGATACCAAATTAACAAATGAGAGAGACATTATAACACAACACTATTAGATTACCTGATTCCTTGATATCATATACAATACATTTGTGGCTCATTATATAGAGCTAACTGATAGTTATTAGATCTAACTTATTTTAAAGATAATTGGAGATCTCACAAATCCAACTCTCTATCAACCTCTTAATAATAGGATCACACAACTCACTTAAAGATTAACTCTACCTCTCAATACATCATATAAATAAGTAAAAATTTAT
The DNA here is from genome assembly GCA_010110895.2 of Picea sitchensis. Lineage (NCBI taxonomy): Eukaryota > Viridiplantae > Streptophyta > Pinopsida > Pinales > Pinaceae > Picea > Picea sitchensis. The sequence goes on along the minus strand of SNQJ01S0008385.1, from coordinate 169,257 downwards.
ATATTCCAACACACAGTTATATCAGAAAACATATGTAAGCTAAATAGAAGCTTTATATGGCGGAACAATACTAAGCCATGCAACGTAGAACCCGAAATTGGTTACATCCATTCTCTGAAACCCTAAAACCTGTTACAGTGATATATATATATATATAACTTCAACGGTTCCTTCTGTGTTCCCTTTACTCCCTTTAATACTCATTTTGACCCGGTCACCTGGAAATGAAAATGGCACTACAAAACCTGTGGATTGAACAGTTTCGTATTGAATCGTATGCAAACAATTGAATTGAATTGGACCTGAGTGTTCAGGTAAACGAGATGGATTCCAGTGTTCATGCCTAATTTGCAAGAAAAAGTATATAAATAGATTGCAACGAGGGATGAAAATGTACAACATAACTTCTGTATTCAGATTGGTGATGCACTAAGCTTAGGGCCTTCTGGTTCTCATCCCCTCCTTGGCCATGCTGCAGTTTTTGATCTGATCGAACGTTGTGAATATATTGCGTGTAATGAAGAGTTCAGACTGTATACGAATATATACTCAACAGCCACCGCCACTGCCACCCTGAAGAGGTCGCCCAAGTAATAAAAGAACCGACATCAATAATAAATTCCTTAGGCGGTGAGGGTAAATCAAATACAGAATGCTGCAAACGTGCTGACCAAGATAAACATCAATAATAAATGGCTTAAGCAGTGAGGGTAAATCAAATATAGAATGAGGCAGTCTGACCAAGTTCTGTGATGTGAGAGTAGAGGTCATTAAGTCAAATGACTTTAAGTGGGACAAAACTTTTTGACATATACAGGTTTTCCCTCTTGACAGGTTTGTGACAAAACTGGCTGTAAGGTTTTTTACAAAACCTAACACTAAAATATGCCTTCTGCATGTTCTTAAATTTATTTATTCTTCAGCTATTTGATCTGCGGAACTAGTTCAGAATTTGAAAACAGGAATTCAAAGTACCCTTTTTATTAGTCACTAGTCTTAAATATTATTTATTCTTCAGCTATTTGATCTGCGTAACTAGTTCAGAATTTGAAAACAGGAATTCAAAGTACCATTTTTATTAGTCACTGGTTATGTAAAGTCGATTGAACTGATTATATCAAAATTAATTCTCACAACATCTCCGATTGCTTTACTTAGAAACAACACACGCGCAAAGCAGCGTATTCCAGAGAGACAAGATGCTTTATGAGCAGGATAGCTTATTCAGATCTCCAAGGTTGTTAGATTGTAAACAAATTCTTCCCCACTCTAAATTGTAATGGACTGCCCAGTTGAGAGATGAACCAGGTAACTGATGCACTTCGTGGACAGAAAAAGCCAGTCTCGCTACTGTGTAACACTTCTAAAATAGAGAAAATGTGGCGGAAGAGAAGCAACCGCAGTCCAAACGTTTATCTCGCTATCATACTTCATCAACCGTGTGTGATGCAACGGATACAACTGCCCAGAACAAAAAGAAGGCACACACGAACTGAAAGGTCCACTTAAACTCCACATATTTGATAAATTGTGGAGCACACTTAAACTCCACATATTTGATAAAGGTCCACTTAAACTCCAAGAAGGCACACTCTTGTGCTTGCAAGAACGACCTCATTCGTAGAGACCAAACTTCGTAATTCTTTCCCAAAAGAATCGGACCCTGAGTTGGTCCTAGATTGCTAGATGACGCCATATATAAAAAAAAATTGCAGAAAAAATAGAGGGAAAAATTCGTATTTACCTCCGATCTCAAAAACGCTTATTTGTCGATGGCTGATGGGAGCTTATCGGGCTTGAATTGGCCCTTGGTTTCCTTTCAATGTGACCACACGCCTTGTATTAAAGCGCTACGGGATTTTCCCGTTCCTTGTCGTGCAAAATGCCGAAACGCGAAAAATCGCCTTTGGACTTTTCAACGGTCCAGATCTGCTGTGATCGGACGGTCTAGATCGTATCGGGATATCGCGAATCGGGATTTCGTGATTCCTGATGTCGAGGTTTTTTGTCTCCTCGATTCCGCAATCGCCGATTTTCCGATGGCGCTATCCTATCGGCACTTTTCCGATTCCCCTGATCACTGCCACGCGTCCCAACAGATGGACGGTTGTGATCTTTCCTCGCGATTTCGCGATATGTTATGTCCCGGACCTCTTGTCTCCAGGATCCGCGAAATGTCGAATCCCGAAAAACCAATGAAGTCGCTTATCGGGACTTTTTCGAAAGCTTCGATCTCTGCCACGCGTCCTGAACAGATGGACGGCTAAGTTTGCGTCAGGGATTTCACTGGAAAGAAACCCGATCACTTGTTCTCAGGTTTCGCGATTTTCTGAATCCCGATATGCCGATGGCGCTTTCCTTTTCGGGACTTTTTCCGAGTCCCCGGATTTGCGCCACACGTCCTTGAAGGATGGACGGTCCTAATTCAGCCTCGGGATATCGCGACTTGCGATGCTCCGAATTGCTGTCACCTTGAAACTACGAATGTCGATACGCTGACGGCGCCCTCGATGTCCGCCACGTGTCCAAGAGATATGGACGGCTGAGATCTGATCGGGATTTTGCGTATCGCGATTTCGCAAGTTGCGATGTCAAGTTTCTTTGACAGCTTGAAACCCCGAATGCCGAAATGCCGACAGGTGCTGCGATGTTCGCCACGTGTCCTAACAAACGGACGGCTGAGATCTTATCGCTATATCGCGTATCGGGATTTCGCGAGTTGCGATGTCAAATTTCTTTGACAGCTTGAAACCCTGAATGTCGATATGCCGATATGACGATGCGTTGATCTGCTGCCACCTGTCCTCTGAAAGGGACGGTTGTGATCGTTTTGGGATTTTTTTATTTCGCGTATCGGATTTTTTAGAGAGCAGTTTTCTTTGCTCGTCCAACTCCCGATTCCCGATTTTGCGATGGAATAGGATCTCGCCACGTGTCTCTTGATGGACGGTCAAGATGACGTCGGGATTTCTCAAGTGAAAAGTTCTCCTGTGCACTCCAAAGAACGACTAACCGTTGTGCACCTCTTTGCTGATCTAACGGTTGTCGGTTCTTTGCGCAAGATCTGACGGCTTAAATGCGTTCGCCTTTTCCGTGCTCTTCTTCTTCCCTTCTGTATTGGTTTCCCGCCTTGGATCTGTTCACAATTTGAATCTTGCAGTCTTAATGGCTATTCTTAGCGTGTTTGACGCGATCTTTCCAAAATTTGACGGAATTTTCTCCTATGGAAGAATTATTAGATAACAAATATTTGAAATAATTTCACGAGTTCTTCGTTCTTTTCTTCAATCTTTAACAGATGTGAAAAAAAATTCCGAGTTCTTTAAAATTTCTCGCCTCCTCAGGAAAAGCACTACCGTCAATCTTGTGATTCTTGAAAAAGATACGAGGAATCTTCTTGTTTTCTTCTTACAGCGTTCTCTTAAATCCGGAGGATCTTCCAGGCGTTATGCGCTCGCTCACAAGCTAACTACGGTGATCTTTAAAGAGTATTGCATACAGCTCTCCAAGCCTTGTGAAGAAACTATGTCCTGTCCTCTCATTGATAGTTTAAGCTGTGTGATTCTTAGGATCATGTTTCTCTCCAGTCTGTTTGAAGAGGCTTACGTCTGAAGCTTCGATACCATGATAAATTGTGAAGCAAGAGAAATGCAAAGAGAAAAGAAGATAGAGCGATTATATTGAAATGTGTGAAGAAGTCTGAGAACTTCGGAAGATAGTTACAATGTAAAGATGGTTGAGCTATATATTCTGCGCTCGACTCAGAAGATAGTTACAATGTAAGATGGTTGAGCTATATATGCTCAAGCAAGACGAAAATATAAAGTACAACTGTCTAGTACAGCTGGCAGTGTACGGTCATACTGTTGAGGGTACAATATATTTAACAATATTTTCCAATCGTGTCCAGATTCCTGCCCTCGGATCAAAAACATCTGTACTTCTGTCCAGTCGATTCTGCCCAAGATCCCTACTAAGTCTCTTTTGATAAAATGTGACGCAAAGAATACAGAGAAAGAGTAGAGCAGAAATACAATTCAGTATATTAGGAATGCAAGTGAAAGAATACAATAGAAAAGGGAACTAGCTGAGCTAAATAGGCTCAAGCAAATCAAGAAATGATAGTACAGCTGGCCAGGACAGTCAGACTATTGAGGTTACATTATATTTAACACTATCTCTTAAACTCAACAGTTACAAACATCAGCACTGATGATGCCCAAGTGTTGTCTCTGAAAATCAAAAACGGATTTTAACAATGGATTTGTGAAGATATCTGCAAGTTGATCTCGAGAGCCACAAAATTGAAGTGCAATATCACCATTATTGACTAGCTCATGGATGAAGTGAAAGCGAGTGTCAATGTGTTTGTTTTTCTTGTGAAACACATGATTTTTGGATAGAGCAATTGCTGAGGTGTTGTCACATAAGATAGGAGTTGGATCATCTTCTGTATGTGACATATCTTTCAATATTCTTCTCAACCACACAACTTGACAGGAAGTTGAGGTAGCAACGACATACTCTATCTCTGCAAAAGATATTGATAGAATTGATTGCTTCTTTGATGCCCATGAAATCAGGTTCGTGCCCAGGTTAAAAACATGTCCTGAGGTGTTTTTCCTGTCATTCAGGTTGCCTGCAAAATCATTGTCTGTTGAAGCAGAGAGATGATAATCATCAGATTTAGTGTACCACAAGCCAAAATTGAGAGTTCCTGCAACATATCTCAGAATTCATTTCGCCATCTTCCAGTGAGAATCTTTGGGGGATTCTATGTATATGGAAACAAGGCTGGCTGCATACATAATATTAGGCCTAGTTGCTGTAAGATACAACAAATTGCCTACTAAAATTTTGTATAGGGTAGGGTCCACTGTAGGGCCTTCATCTTTCTTGCTCAATTTTGTGCCTAGGGGTATAGGGGTTTCTGCTGGATTGCATCCTTCCATGCAGAATCTTTTGATGATGTCTGTTGCATACTTTTTCTGACAGACAAAAATTCCTTTGGTTGATTGATCAACCTCAATCCCCAAAAAATATTTCATTATGCCAAGATCTATCATCTCAAACTCAGACTACATGGCATGTTTAAAACTAGTTAACTCAAGATTTCCAGTATATATCATGCCATCGACATATAAACATACAATAAAAAATTTACCGTGCTGATCTGTTTTGGTGTAAATAGTTGGCTCATTTTGGCTTCTGCTGAAACCACTTTTGATCAAGTAAGTGTCAATTGCGTTGTACCAAGCTCTTAGAGCTTGCTTTAAGCCATACAAGGCTTTCTTCAACTGATATACTTTGGCTAGTTGCTCTTGGACTTCAAATCCAGGTGGTTGATCGACATAAACTTCTTCTTCTAAGAAACCATTCAGGATAGCTGACTTGACATCCATCTGGTATACTTTCCATTTGTGCTGGGCTGCTAAGGCCAATAGAGTCCTTACAGTGTCTAATCTGTGAGGAAAAGTTTCACCATAATCAATACCTGGTTGTTGTGAGAATCCTTTGGCAACAAGTCTTGCCTTGTGTTTTTCAATCTGCCCTTTTCCATTGAGTTTAGTTTTGTAAACCCACTTGACACCAATGCTCTTCTTGTGTCTCGGCAAATCAACAAGATCCCATGTCTTGTTCTTCTCAATGGAGTCAATTTCTTGGTTCATGGCTTGAACCCAATGTGGCTCCCTAGTTGCTTATTTAAAAGATGTAGGTTGACATGACATTAAGGAAAAAAAGTTGTGTTGTTCAATGTCATCCAACTGTTGATGGATTTCTCTCAAACTTCGAGTTCTCTGATTTTGAAGTTCAGAGGATGAGTCTTTGCTTGAAGTTGAGTTATCCTGATAATTTTTAGGTTGTCCTTGTACCTGCAATCTTGGAAGAGAAGATTGAGGCATTGGTTGTCCTGAATTTTCGATGTTTTCAGAACTGGGCAGCGATGGATTTCAACTGTCCATTTGTTGTTTTTCAGATTCGTTCCAGAGTTGATTTTCCAGAAATTTTACATCTTTGTTGAGAATTAGTTTCTTTGAGATTGGATTGTAAAGCCTGTAAGATTTAGATGTTTCACTGTATCCCGTAAAGATACATTTCTCACTTCGATCATCCAGTTTCTTCCTTAATTCAAAAGGTATGTGAGCGTATTCTATGCATCCGAATGTCCTTAGATGTGCAACATTTAGCTTTGTCCCACTCCATGCTGCTTGAGGGACTTTCATCTTTAGACTTGTGGTTGGAGATCTATTCAAGAGATAAGCTAAGCATGCTACTGCTTCAGCCCAAAAAATATTTGACAAACATTTTTCTTTGAGTAGGCTTCTTGCCATGTTCATTATTGTCTGGTTTTTTCTTTTAACCACTCCATTCTGTTGTGGAGTATACCTGGTTGTAGTTTGCATGATAATGCCTTGTGATTTGCAGAAATTTGCAAATTCGTTGGAGTTGTATTCGCCTCCTCCATCGGACCTGAGATCTTTTATATATTTGCCACTCTATTTTTCAGATTTTGCTTTGAATTCTTGGAATTTTGCAAAAGTTTCATACTTGTGTCTGAGAAAATAGATCCAGATTTTCCAGCTAAAGTCATCAATAAATGTTAGAAAGTAAAATCTACCACCTATTGACTCTATTTGCATTAGTCCACATAGGTCAGTGTGAACAAGTTCGATATGTCGTTTGGACTGAGCGGAGGACTGTGGAAAATTAGTTCTCTTATGTTTTCCAAGTATGCAAAACTCACATGGGGAATTTTGCTCTTTAAAGATAGAGAGACCTTTGACCATGGAGTGCTTCTGTAGAAGACTTAGAGTCTGAAAGGGTAGATGTCCAAATCTTGTATGCCAAACCATAGTTTCATTGTGGGTGGTTGCACTTTGTGCATATGGTTGGATCAAATTTCTAGTTCTGAGGGTCAGGGGAAACATCCTATTCCGAGTCATGTTGATTTCAGAAATCAATTTTCTGCAGGGGGATTTATCATATATCTTGCAAGATGCTCCCTCAAAAAGTACCTTATAGCCATGTTCAATGAGTTTTCCTACACTTAGTAGATTATGTTTCAGATCTGGAGCATGATAAACATTGTTTATGTCCTTCTTTACATTTTGTTTAGTAAGAATAGGTACAATTCTTTTTCCTTGAAATTTGACTAAGGAATCATTTCCAAGTGTAATATCAGATGAGATTGAAGAATCAATGCATGAAAGTAAATCTTTGTTACCTTTCATGTGATTGTTGCATCCACTATCCAGCAACCAGAGATCTTTAAGTTGTTCTTCAGACTTGTGACATGAGAGAAACATACCTCCTGAGGTTTCTCCCATATGATCTGATACATGTGCTCTGCCTGAGAGATGATTTGCTTTCTTCTTCCTGCATTCAGATTCATAGTGCCCATAATTTTTGCAGTAATAGCATTGTATGCTTAATTTATCATTTGATTTTCTCTCTATGCCTTTTTGAGGTTGGAAACTCTGATTTTGACTCTGTTGTCTGTGACCTTGGAAATTTTGATTATGGTTTTGTTGTCTGTTACCTCCACTAGAGTGAGGGTTACTGAGACTACTCCCTCTTCCTTGGTGACCTCTGCTTCTCCCTTCGTTGAAAGAGAATTGAGTTTTGAAGGCATTAGCGATTGAATCATCTATGAGATGTAGTCTGGTCTCATGTGTCACTAGGGAACCAATTAGTTCATCTGTTGAAAAACGTGATAGATCCTTGGATTCAAGGATTGTTGTAACAACCATTTCGAATTTCTTTGGTAAAATTCTGAGGACTTTCTCAATAATGCGTTGGTCAGGGATGGCTTCACGAGTCAACTTGATCTGGTTCACGATTCCCATGACTCTGGTCATAAACTGATCCACATTTTCATACTCTGTCATTCTTAAAGTCTCGAATTGTGTCCTCAAGGTCTATAGTTTGACTGTTTTGACCCTGTCATTTCCTTGGTAGGAAAATGTAAGGATGTCCCAAGCCTGTTTTGAAGTACCAACGCTTGTGACTTTTGATAAAATCGAGTCATCCACTGAATTTTGAATACAAAATTTGGCTTTATTCTCTCTGTTCCTCTGTGTTTCCTGAGCAATTCTCTACGGGTTCGTCATGGTAGAAAGTTCTGTTGGATCTAGTTCCACATATCCAAGATCTACTGGATCCCAATACTCTTGTGCTTGCAAGAAGGATCTCATTCGAAGAGACCAAAACTCATAATTCTTTCTAAGAAGAATCAGACCTTGAATTGGTCCTAAATTTCTAGATGTGGCCATCTTTAATGAATTTAACACAGTAGAAAAAAAATGTTAGGGAAATTTTGTGTTTACCGGTTTCCTACGCGTAAACTAACTTCTTGCAGTGACTTCAAAACGTCGCGATTTGTGGTTTCGGGAGTCTCGACTTCGACCTTTCGCACTTTGGGACTTCGGGAATCCTATATACGAGTCCTCCAATGTCTTATCTCCCTAACTCCCGGTCGCCAAAACATCGAAAAGCACTTAACAACCCTGTATTGGCCCTATCCCTCTATCTATGTGAGCACAACCGATGACCACGTGCCTAATCGTTCAACCGTTACCAGATTTTCGCGATTCAAAGAATTGGGATTTAAGCACTTTGTCGGTTCTCTGTTCCTCAATATGCCAAAACCCAAAATATCCTGGCGCCTATCCTTCTCGAATGCCTTTTTGGGATTTTGTGATTCAGGACTTCGCAATGCAGGCACTCCACCAGTTCTCTATCCTTCTCGAACTCCTTTTCGAGATTTCGTGTTTCGAAACTTCGCCAATCCTGCTGCTCCAATTCCTGACCCTTCGAACTTTCGGTATTCGAAATACCAAATTCCGAAAAGCCGAAACTCCACTCCTACGGGAGATCAACGACTGTGAGCCTCCCCTGATTCAATGGCTCAGATACTTTTAGGATTTCATGGGTCAAGAGTCCCGAACTCTTACTTTTTACATTCCCGGTAGTCGAAATGTCGAAATGCTCCTTTTGGGGATTTCCCTGAAACCTCGAACATTTCCACATGTCCTCCTTGTGGACGGTCATGATGTTTTTGGGAATTCATGATCCAAGACTTCTTGTCTCCCAAATCTTCCTCCTTAATCTCCCGGTACCCGAAGTCCCATTAGATTTAGATCTCCTTTCGCAATTTCGGGAATAAGGACTTCTTGTCTCACGACTCCTGCCTCCTTTATATCCCGGTACTTGAATTCCCAGTAGATATAGATATTCGACACCTGTCCTTCAAAATGGATGGCTCACGATCCTTTGTGCTAGATCTGATGATTCATATCTTTCTTCCTTTGCTTTGAGTCAATGGATCTCAGGCCATCGTGCTCCAGATCCAATGGTTTGGATTCCTTTGGGATTTCACGAATTGGGACTTTGCAAGGTAGTGACCTCATGACCCCTTGCTTCTCCAAGTCCCGAACACTGAAATGCCAAAATTTCACCCCGCGATTTTGGGATTTCATGATTTTGGATTTTCTCCTATGTGCTCTAGAGGACTAAACCTCGTGCACTTTCTCATGGATCTGATGGCTATCGGTCCTCTACACAAAATCTGATGGCTGAAAATCTGTTGCCTTTTCTGTGTGCTCCTCGTCCTTTCTGAACTCGATTAACGCCTCATATCTGTTAGCAAAACCGATCTTACAGTTGCATCTGCTTGTCCTTTACTTCTTTAGCGTGTTCTTTGCTGCTTCTGCAAAGAGTTTCTCCTGAAGTAGGAAATTCGTGAATCTTTCAAGAATTTGAAAGAATTTCACGAATTCTTTAAATGTTTCTGCCCTCTGCAACAATCTTTCATGAATTTGAAATAATTTCACGAGATCTTTAGATGTTTTTGCCTTCTACACCAATCTTTCACGAATTTAAAAGAATTTCTTTGAATTCTTCAAATGTTTCTACCTACTGTAGCTCTGACTCCTCAATCTTTTGAGCATATTGTGCTCTGCTTCCTTGTGTGTGCTTTCTGTGATGATCTTTTGAGCAGATGGAGGAATACGAATTTCTCTCCATGCTTTATGAAGAATCTCGCTTCCTATGCTCTCGTTCACAATGTAAGCTCTGCGATGTTGAGGATCGTGTTTCTCTCCATACTATGTGAAGAGGCTTACTGGTGAAGCTCTGATACCATGATAAAATGTGAAGCAAAGAATACAGAGAAAGAGTAGAGCAGAAATAGAATTCAATATATTAGGAATGCAAGTGAAAGAGTACAATAGAAAAGGGAAACTAGCTGAGCTAAATAGGCTCAAGAAAATCAAGAAATGATAGTATATCTGGCCAAGACAACTGGTAGTGTACAGTCAAACTGTTGAGGTTATAATATATTTAACACGTTTAATACCATGAACTTTCTTTCCGAGAAAATACCCCTACAACCGACGCGTTTTTGGGTCATAGGAGGGAGAACTTCCCACTTATCCTCCTCCAGGTCATAAGATTCTGCAGTCGCAAGAGGGTTGCCATGCCCGTCGTGCCCACCGACAAAGTAGATTCGTCTAGTAGAAGAAGAGGTGGTGTAGGCAAATAAGTAATGAAGGTTGGGAATGTCAGCTCCGAGGCTCCATCTGGCGGACACAAAATCATAAATGTAAATATTCTTCATTTCTCTCTTATTAGACGGATGCAATCAACCTATGAGAACCAGTTTTCGATTCAGAAAAACACACTTAAAGGAGATTGGAATTCCAGGACAGTGGGGATCATCATTCACGAGTAGACTTTCCGAGGTGACCTTCAAAGGGTCATATACTATTATTCCATAGATGTTAGGATCTGTTATTCCATAGACGTTGGGATCTAATTTTCATTGAAGCAAACATATAAGTTGATTGCTCGCTCCAGAGATCTTTCTATCGGTATAAAACTTGGGGTCACTTAGCATAGCCTCCCAACTTTGGCACATGGCTTTGAGATTCTTGTGTGAGTCTTAAGGCACTCTTAGTATGAAATATCGAACGAGAGCCTCTGAAAGATCGGAAATTACATCCATTACAATAGAGATGAGTAGAAAATTCAAACATAATATTTCCTACTCAAGTTGTATATATCTTTAAGAGTATTTCCTACTCAAGTTGTATCTATCTTTAAGAGAAAGCTCAAATTTGGGATATTTATAGGATATGCATAGCTTAGATGAAAACAATTAGTAAAAGTGTTTGATATAGGTGGATTGGTCTATTAGTTTGGAAAGGTAATTAATTGACACATAAACCATTTTAAATAATGTGGTTGTGTTAGTTGATGGTCTTGACTATGGTTTACTAGTTGATGGTCCGAGGAGGATTAGTAAATCATGGTTGACTACAATTGACTATGATTTATTATGATTGACTATGGTTTATATGGGTTGGGTAGTTGTAGGATAATACCAATGGGTTGTGAGATTTTGAGTTGTGAGTAGACTCTGAAAGAAAGCCTTCTATTGTGGATTTCTATCCCCAACTTGGGGATGACTTTCTGTTGATATTTGAAACAACAAGTCTATGGTTGGGTGGAATGTCATTTCCAAGCATCTAGTTGCACAATGCTTTTAAAAATATAAGTGTTAATCTATTTTTTGAGTTATCTTATGAGTTTTATGGATGTGCATTTTATCATGTGTATGATAATGGTTTTATGTGCTATTGTAGATGTATTATTAATTGCATTAATGTTCACTTATAATGTTGTATATGGATTTAATTATGGGTATCAAAAGCTAGTTAATTGTGTTAATTTATAGCTAGTAAGCTACAAGAAATAATTAACAGAAGAAATTTTGGGAATTTATGTGTATTTTTCCGCATATAATATTCCTTGGTTAAGTCGGGGGATGTTACATAATGGTATTAGAGCTTCAGGTTCAAGCACTGAGCCTATATGGGCCAGAATCAACATGCAAAAGTTAAAATTGCAGAGTTAAAGGTCAGTGAATGTTTGCAATGTGGTTGTCATATTTTTCCAAGAAAACATGTGAGGAGATTGCCTGTAATTTTGGTGAATTCGAGTTCAAGAGTTAAAATCCCCAATTTTGATCGCTAAATATGCATGTGTTGGGGCATTAATTGGTTGAATTTTGGAAATCACAGTGTAAACATGAAGGATTAGGAAAAATTGTGAAAAGCTCCAAATTTTTTAATGAAGTGGGTTAAGAGTTTGACATATGAGTGTTGAAGTTTGGGTGTATAGGTCGATTTGATAAGAACCATACCTAAATTTTCCATTAGCAAGCTTAATTTTGAGTTCCATGGTGGCCCTGGTAAAAATTTGAAAATTATGCAATTCTGGAAAAATTCAAAAAATTGTATATTTTTTTGTACATGATGTTAGTATGATGTGGAGGCCACGTGAAAGTGACGTGGAAATGACATGGCTGAATATGGTGTGGAATTCCATGGTGGAAGGGCCTATAATGCACATGGTAGGTCCAATAGATCGATGATGTGGGAGACACATGCGCAGGTTGGTATAGCCCAATACCTTAAACCATTGCCGCATGAGAAGCAAAGCGGTTTTGGCCCAAAACCTTGTACAATGTGACACCATTAATATTGTACCATGTAGCAAACATATTGGAGTGTTATATCCCTAGGGTTTGTTAACCCTCACACACATTTGGGATGCGACATAGCATCTTCGTTGTCAATCTCGCCCAATCTTGGTTGTTCGATCGTGGAGGAATGCAAGTTTGCATGCATCAAGGTAAATATGTGGGATGGAAGCTTCCCATCCCATGCCCAATGAAGGGGTGACACATGGATTATTTCATATAATTAGGACCCTTGTCCCATCAGGGGTTAGAAATGTGCTAGTTGGGGAGGTGAGGCCCGTAAAATATGAATATTTTTTAAAATTTTAAGGCTAGCGTAAAAGAAATAAAAGAGAGAAGAATGACAAAATAGTCTAGAGGGTCCCTAAAGGTGACATTGAATCACTTGAAGGTTCCCTGTGGCACTATAATTCGACATCAGCAAAGATGCCACATAGGAAAAGTTGTATTTCAGTTAAAAAAAAAACATGGAGCCAAAATATTATTTTCTCCATAACGGGAGAATAATAAGTCATATTTAGATGAAATTTTTGGGTTTTTTCCACAATAAGGAGGGATACAAAAGTGTCATAGAGGGCCACTACCCATTTATGCTTGTATTTTTTAGAAATTGCAAAATATTATTTTTTAAAGATACGGGTGCAAATCATTGGTACAGATCCAAATTAAGATGAATTTTTTGGAGAAAGTTCAAAACGCAAACATGGAAATAACCCATGAATAAATTGAATAAATCCTGAGGGGTTTGGAATGGAGATGTTAAAATAGGCCAAAATCCACTATTTTGGACCATTTTTGGGGGATTTTTTAGTTTTTCTGTAGAAAAGGATCCCTAGATGGAAAATTTGGAAACATTTATGAAATCAATATTTTGTATACTCATGAAGCCAAATAACTTTGGTTTAGTGAGATTTTTCCAAAAGTGCATAGTTTGGGAGATAACCAAATTGACTAAAAGTTCTAAGTCTGAAAAATGGGGTGAAAAGGAATAAAGTGGTCATTTCCAAATTGTTTTAGCTTTTTATTGGAACATCAAATTGACAATATGAGAGCTGTGTACTATGAATCTAGAAAATTAAAGGAGCATGAGATGAAGTATGCTACACATGGATTGGAGTTACCAACAATTTTTCATGCATTAAAAATGTGGACACATTAACTTATGGGGAAAAAATTTGAGTTAAGAACATACCACTATGGTCTGAAGCATTTGTTTGGACAAGCAACATTAAATGTCAGACAAACTAGATGGCTGGAATTTCTGAGTGAATATGGATTTGAAATTAAGCATAAAAAATGAAATAAAAATCAGGTGGTTGTGCACTCAATAGAAGGGCTCATGAAATGCATATTTGAGCCATCAACATGTTCAACATAGATTTAAAAGACCAAATTTTAGAGGTAGCAAATTCAGATCAACAATATTTAAAATTAAAAGAAAAGTTATAGTATTGGCGTAAAATTGGAGACTGGGGTTCTTGGAGGTTACTAACAAAGGTACCGCTATGGTATAGTAGTGATGGCATATTAAACCTTCCACAAGGTAAGAATGTCTCACTCAAAGTGAAACCGAAACTTATGTCTGATAAGGTGAGTTAACGAGGACACACCATCAAGTCTAGTGAAATACAACACATAAGCATATTTGAATGTGGAGAGATCATATCATCAGGAGTCTTAAACTAATAAATTCATCAGATAGTCCATGTTTCACATCATATAGATAAACACATACATCACAAAATCTTGTTAAGTAGTATCACAATTATCAATTACAGAGAACATGACAAATTGTTCATTAAATATATCAAGTAGTCATACACATAATAACAAGTTTTTGGTGCCCAAATAATCCTTCGTGTATTATCATATCACAACCCAACATACATAGAGTAATTCTTCCACAACATGACTTATACAACAAAATTGGTAATTATGTACCCGATATAGACTCTCAGACTTCTCCACAAGCACAATTCCTTCCCCAAAATGCCTTACAATGGCTTATCACAACAGATATTAATGGAGAAAGCTTAATGGAAGAACAAAACAGTGACTCAACAAAACTCAATAGTGTACCAACATCAATCTAACAATAATATGAAAACAATAACCTATCAGTAGCTTACCAGCAGCACGACAACAACTTAACAACAACCTTTTCCCATTACATGTTCCCATATATATGCCTTTCCCTTGGGTATTTCTTTGGCCTGTTGTGTCTCCTAATGTCTCTCTTGGATTCCACTTACTTTTCGCATCTTCTCAAAGGTTCTAGATATTTCCGCTTCTCGTCTAGCTTAGGCATGGTTTTTTTCCTTACTGGCACACTAGCGAATAGATTTCTGCCACTTGGATATCTTGCTAATATGATATATTGTTCTACAAAATTGGGCTATCTTCCAAAACAGAGGGCCCAATAGGCCCCAACCATAATCGTTGATTCATCTAGAGAAAACCTTTTACCTCCTTTCTGTGTTCTCCCTCAAATAAAGGGTCCAACTCAAGTACTATTTGCATTTCTTGTTGTCTAAAATTGTAATATTGGAAAACTCTGTAGTGCAATTTCTACAAGAAAATGGAACCTCCTGCAACAAAATCTTGTTCCGCGGCCACATCGGGTTCTATGGGCGTTGTAGCCATGGGTATCTGACACTCAAATTTCACAAAATAATCAAGTTGTTGCAGTTTGACATACATCTCTTGCACAGATGATTTGAAATCCCTGAGTTATTTATTTGTAGCATGATTAGAGTCATACAGAGTGTCGAGGCATTCATCATCTTCTTGTATTCGCACAAACTTTGCAGTCTTCTCAACAGGTTCAATGATTGCTTGAACTTCTTGATGCATCTATTTTATCTCTGCCCTAAGGTCCTCCACTAGTTTGCTCTGGCTCTCTATCAATCTGACCCAATTGTTAACCAACTCAAAGAGTTGGTTTCACTTAGTGGCTCGCTAATACCGAGATGGGCAAACAATATTTCCCTTCTCTACAACGTTTTTGACCTTTTCCATCATTTCCTTAGGTTTTTCATGTTCTTTAATCTTGATGGTTTCCAACTACGATCGAAGATTGATAGTTCTCATGGATAATTGTGTCTAAGAATATGCAACAAGGCCAATCCTATCGTCCGATGCAAATGGGCTGATGTCTTCTGATAGATCAGGTACACTCTGTCAAAACGTAGGTTAGACTTGGATGATTTTTTATGACACTTCCATGACAATGGATTCATATTGTACCTACAAGCTATTCTCATGTGCTTTGGCTGTAGTGGATTCATTGACAACCTCTCGCAAATATTCTTCTTGCTGAGTGCAATCTTGATTAGTATTCTTAGCGGTTATGAGTCATTTCTCTAGAAGATCAGTGGAATCCCTTATAAGATGCAAGATCCATGGTGTAGCCCATGTAGACATCTTTGCACTAGTGAAAAAGGAATCCAAGGGTGGTCGGGAAGCAGGCGGTCGATCGCTTGTGATAGAACACTCTAAAAACCTAGGGGTACCAACACCATCTGTGGTAGGTTAGTGATCTATGATCCTTCGTGAAATCTGGTCTGTGACTTCCAACAAAAGTGTTGCAAGAACATTTGTTTCCTTCAAAAAGATCTCCAAGATATCTTGTCGTTGTTGTGGGTCCTGTAAATTAGGCGCAAGGTGTTCCCTGATAAAAGTAGTGCTATGCATTGACTGAGTGTCATCTTGAGCACCTAGTTCGTCCCATGGAGGGTCTTGATGCATCAGAATTTGTGTTTCGGGCCCTGTCTCTATATTTGGATGAGAGGATTTTTTTAGGGTTGTGTTTAGGGGGGCTTGGACTTCTGGAATCTGAGGAGAAGTGGATGGGAATGGGGAAATGATATCGATAGTTGTGGAAGGATGATCAAAAACTTTTACCAAAACTGTGTCAAATTGGTTATGGGTTGGGGATGATGGAGGTGTGTGCACAACAGTTATGGTCCCATCATATTGTGGGTTGGTGGCTTCCTCAATGATAATGGTAAATTGGAGCTACACTGGAGGGTCATCAATAATGTGTATAATGGCGGGTGTGGATGGTGATGTTAAAGGGGTGGAAATTCTAGTGTGCATCTAGGGTGGATTGGTTTGTAATAGATGGGGGTTGGTATGTGATGGAAGTGGAGTAGTGTGGGATTTAGGTGAGTAGGAGGAAAGAAGGATGACCTCCATGATGACAAAATCAATGGTTGATTTGGAGGGGGATTTGGTACGTGTAGGTTCTTTTGAGAAAAAAAAAAAGTGAGGACTTCTCAAAATTTCTTACATGATATAGTAGCATTGTTAGGAATGGAGGAAAATTGTATTTGAACTAAGTTTCTCGACAAGGATTTCTCTTTTTCTTCATCTTCCGCTTCCTCTGTTTTGGAGGGTGTCTGGTTTCTCTTGCTCAAGCTAGGACCTGCACCCGATGTCTACGTTGGAGCATATTGTTGCGAAATGGTCATCATGGTGTAGGAGATACCCACCAACATGTCTTCCCTGAGGACCCTGAACCATCCCCTAACCTCCTTGTCAAACAATGCTACATCCATATATAATGGAAGAGGATTCATATGAAACAACGTTGGGGCAGCTTCCAATGTGTTGATGGGTCATAAATCCATGATTCAACAATAGGAACCAAACACGGCACCGAGGCCCAATTAGCCTCTGCAACGTTTAATTGTGGAATGGTTCTTCAAATCTTGCGATCTGGGCAATTTATCAATGGGATTTATTTTTTCTTGTGAAGGCTCTTCTTTTAGTTTAGACTATCTCTTTTTGTATTTTCTCTTGGCTGAGACCGATATGAGATGTAAGCCGACATAAACCAACTTGGTGACAAACATGATTAAATTCTAACTACCGGGTAAGAGGCTAAATTTGGGATAACCCACTTCTCAAGCATGCAGATAATGAATCTATACCACATGCCTAGTACTAATACATTAACCTTGTGAGCATCCAATTATTGTCTGAGAAACTAATTATCAAAAAGGAAACACATGTGCAAATAAGATAATGGCAAGAAAAATAATTCATCTACCATAATCATTCATCACATGTTAACACAACGATTCATCTTCATCATTTAAGGTAAATAACAACACAATATTGCACCAGATAACTTGACAATAAATTAAATAGCTCTTACTCATTAAAATATCATTCATGAAACGAGATAGGAAATAGTTCCTCTCCACGTCCAATCACATGAATTTGATGAAAATGACTTGTCTCTGGTCCAGAAGGACTTCTCAATTCATAGCAGCTTCAAAATAATTCTTAACAACCAAAAAAAAACAAGAGTTCTTACAACAACCATCGACCCCTAACTAATTGGTCGATGTCTTTATTTATAATGAAAATTTTAACTGAAATTAACGGTTGAGTGCAGTTTAAGAAAAACAAAATTCACCACGTGGCGTCCTATACTAACAATTTATTTAACACTCAGCCAGATATATATTTTTAAAAGGATTATTTCTCTCGTACTCAATCCAAATGATAAAAAAAATTCACAAGTTTAGGCCCATGGAAATTTGTGTTTTTCCATCGGAGCCGCATGTATTCCTCTGATGTCCATTGCATGCGTCTAGTACTTCACTAGAATGGAGTTGAACTACTGTAGCACAGTTCAAGATCTGATTGGATGCTCTACAAATAGTTGCACTTTTCATGGCCTAGTGTTGGTCATCTTTGTGAGCTCTTCGGTCCATAGAGAATCTTATTTGGCATGTGACTTGACTATGTCTCTTAGCTCGATGAAGTTGTCAGGGTTTCCGAACTCGGGGAATCTAATATCCTTCATTACTTTATTAATTTTATCCTAGTTCTTCTTGCATATGATCAATTTCTCTTGGATTTCTCAGTGTGGGTCCCGAGACATCTTAGCCCAATAATCGACTCATCGCTTCATGCGATTAATACTACTTTTTGCTACCGTCTCAATGCCATGTTCTTCTTTGTCTCGGACTTCCTGGACTGCATCAATGTACTCGAGTCTTTCTACTTCTTTTTGCACCCTTTCATGCCATCGCTCCATATCCCTGCATGTCACGAGTACCATGAGAATGTCCTCCTGGAACTCAGTTATTTTCGTAGTTAAAAGGTGTCTTTCTTTCTTGAACTCGTTGTAAACTTCTTTGAACTCACCTTTCAGGTACACAATAGTCTGCGTGGTGCCTTTATAGTTTTCATCCAGATGGCACAAGTGTTATAGCTCCTTTAGGGCGGTGGCTAACTCCTTTTAATCCCTTTTGGCCCTATCCAGGGTGGCCTCTGAGACTGCCTTCCCCACGCTGATAATTTAAGACGTTTGGGCATCTGTTGTTTTTATCAAGTTCTCCTCTCTAGTAAAAAAGACAGAGTGATCCAACATGATATTTATTTTCTTTGCAGTCCTTTGAACGATGGACTTTCTCTTTCGATCGAAGGAGATTGCATAGATATCTGCTACCACATCTACCGACTCAGGTATCTGCTGGTCACCCCATGTGAGTATGTTTCCTAGGCTACTGGTGGTGTATACTTGTTCAAGATCGGGCTCCTGAACTTCCTCGTTGTGCCTCCTAGACCCGGCCTCTAGCTATCGCTCATTAGGGGTTTGAGTATTCAACGTAATAGTGACGTCGAGTACAAACTTGTTACTTAATTTCTCGTTGGTCATAGAACCGTTGATTTCCTTTTGCAGGGATTCTTTCTTTGTCTCACCCAATTCAGGCTTGTCCTTCAGATATTCTCTAGTTTCTAATGTGTCGGGTTCCTTTTTTTCGAGGCCACTTTCAACTTATGTTTCCTTTTGCGAGGCCTCCTTTGTTTTCACTTCAGGCTCAAGGGAAGAAGTCTTCCCAGGTCCTCTTTCCTCTTGGATGCACATAGGGTTTTCGTGAGATGACTCCAGGCTCTCATTGTGACTATATATAGTTATAATCCTGCTCAATGGATTAGGCACACATGTTTCTATGGATACCTGGCCTTTCTCTGGTTGAGTCATCCCACTTAACAATGAATTGACCAACGATGTTGTAGATTCAGGGTCGTCTGACATGTTGGTGTTACCAAGGTTTGTGAATTCAGGGTCGCATGGCTCCATCAAGCTTTCTTCTGGGCTATCGATTGGAAGCCTAGGTGTTGTGATGAGGTTTGAATTATCCTGCATCCACATCATTAGTAGTTGGGCCTGATGCCACATAAGTCCCCTCATCCCCTATACAACTTGAACCTTAGGGGAATCCCTGATTTGTACCAGGTATTCCTTATAAAATTATGTCGCTTTGATGGATTCTTGGGGATAGCCCACCGCTTCACCTGGTTCATATGCTACCATTCCTTCTCGGTTCATGATAATTTATTGAGTCATTTTCTCCAAGGATGTCACTTGCTCCTCCCAACTCATGGCCTTGAATATGGTTGTTTTAGGATCAACCATCCTTGCTGCCACCTCATTCCAGTCTTGAGTGTTTTCGGTGAAAATTTCGTCTTCAAACCAGTCATGGGCATAAGGCCAATAGGATTATACCTGCGATGCATGTTTTAGGACTAGACCCTTGGGATCGTGCTTGCGAAAATGACGAATATGGAATCAAAATTACAATTGAATTATCCCTTCTTGCTTATCCTGCGCAGTTTCCTTGACCATGTAGAAGCCAATATGAAACGCATAAGGTATGAAGGCTCGCTTCTTGTCCTTTACTAAAGTTGCTTTATAGCCTTACAAAATGGTCTGATAACAAATTTCCCCTAACACTGGTCGATTGGGGACATATATGGGTAACATATGGGGTGCCCCTATGGCACCAAAAACCCTGATGTAGGTCTCGTTCTTATCGAGATACCAATGACCTACTTTCGATACAACCTTTTTTTCTTCATCTGATTGCCTTGGGCACTCTTTATTGAACAACAAAGAACAAATGTGTGCAATAAACTGGTCATAGATAAGAGAAAAAGATTTCTTGTACCTGATTTCCCATGAGATGTCGAAGTATACATGGGCTTTGAGCTCAGAGGAGTGTCAGTTTAAGTTCATTCTAGAAAAAATGTTGTTGGCACAGATGACATTCAACAGATACGAGGCCATGTAGAAGGAAAGGGTTTCTCCCTCTTTCGGCCTATGGGCTTGTCGTATGCAAGTGCCTAACTGTTTGGGTATGATGGAACCCCAATTGAATCTTGTTCCTTAAATGGATACTGTATAACCTAGAGGCATCCAAGACTCTCAAAACCAAAAACAATCTTTCTCCCCATGCAATCTGCAGAGGAGAGCCATCAGGTATATATATGACTCCCTCAGGTTAGTCGTTGGGTACTAGTTGGAGGTCCAGTTGGTGAAATTTTTATCTTCCCTCCACCAAGATGCCATAATCTTGTTGGTATCCTGCTTCTGATAGAAACTCAAAACAAATTCAGTGTTTAAAAGTTCCTATAGTTCCCTGAGTTTGCAATAACTCTGAGCTTCTACTAGGAGGAAAACCTCTACGCATCCACCATTGTCATCATTAATTAAAAACCTATATCCATCAGTGTGATCAATAATCCATTTCAAGAGTTTGATGCAGGGAAATACTGGAGTCCTTCTTGCCACCATGTGCAAATAGGTGTTGCGGACATTCGAGATAACTTCATCATTGAGTCTTCTTGTATCGAGATCGCGACTCAGGGCATTTTCGAGGGGTTCTTCCTTCCTGATTTTCTTAAACAATTCTTCCCAGTGAGGGAATACTATTTTGGCTCCAATGTTCTCCTCTATGTCTCCAAAGGCCGTGGGTTGGACGAAGGAATTCTTGGTGGTTGTCTTAATGATGCGCACCATTTTTGGAGCAAATTCCAATTGCCTCGCAACTGTTGGGGAGGAACCTTCTCCCGCCTCTAGTTCTTGAAGCTCTGGTGCTCTTGGGGATTTCCTAGTGGTGGGTTTCTTTTGAGGCATTGTTTCTGCAACTGAAAATGGTCCTTTAAACATGCATACAGAGTAGCGTTGGGTGAAAACATATGAAATGTAGCGTAAAACACCATAAGCCGATACATACCTATAATGCTTTCTAAAATTGTTGTTTAATACTCACTAAACCTTGGAAGCCTTCTCTGGATTTCTAGCATTTCTCCTCTGTGTGCTCTGATTTCCTTATCGTGCAGAAAATTTTCATACACAATGACTCAAAAGAATATAACGGGAGATATCCTATCAGTCGTATCAATCAGTTAATGCGAGTAATGAATGAAATTCAAAACAAACTATCGTCATATCTCTGCAAATAAATTCTAACTTGGTTGATGAATAGGCGCGAAGGGAGAAGCATTGTATCGGAAGGCCTAAATGGTCCCTTTTGATTTGCACACGAATTAGCAACTTATGCATGATCCACGAATTAACTAACATTTTAAATGTGTCATACCTAACATATCTTAGGCCTAAAACATCTCATCACATCATGTCTTTCTAGTGAACAGATTGGGGATCGGCGATATCCTTGTGTATTTTTCCATTGGTTCCCTTTCAAGACAACCTCCGGTGCCGAAAGGTATTGGGGATCGACGATCAGGGATAGTTTGAGTGCATAGTTTCATTGTGGGTTATCACCTTCATAAATCTCCGACGCCGAACACTTTTCGGGAGTCGGTGAAACCATTCCTTTACTTGCACGATGCTTACTCTTCTCGTTTTTATTCCGATGTCGAATAGATTGGTCTTTGGAAATATCATTAGAGAAGCTTATTCACGAATATGAGAGACCTCCTTCTGCCGACGCTGGTGAAATTTGATGCTGAGCTATTTTGGTTTTCTCAAGCGATTTTCGTCACTCTTAATCTTTCCCGATGCCAAATTTAGTAAGTGTGTTGGGGGGGAATTTATATTGTCAATTCCTTAAGTAAATGTAAGTCCCTTTTAAAGTTATGATGATTTTTCACATGCTCAAGTGGACTTCGAAGACTCAACATGAAACCAAAAAATGATAAACAAAGGCAACAGTTTTCATACTGAAGTGTAAACAGACAGTGCAAAGGATCAAGTGGTACCCAAAAAGTAAAAATTTGACATATACTTTTTAGGGTGTGTTGAGTGCTCAAAAAATGGAAATTCACTAGGCGAAATCAAAATCTTTGTTCCTCCTCCAAGGCTTGGCTGATACAAAGCTGATGGAGAACCTTGACTAGTTTTAAATCAGAACCCCTTTACCTTTGCATTTGAAATTCTCTGGTTGATGCTTCTGGGCCTGCCCATGGGGTTTTAACCCTTTTCCTCCTTTGTTTCCTTTAACTCTGACACATGCCCCATTTTTACAAAATTTTAGCAAAGTATTCATCGACCTGAATCCTTTAGTTACCTCTACTCACTTGCTTCCGTGTCGCTCCACTACCAGCAAGAATCCATAGCCCTGATAGAGTCACCCCAACATCATAGACCTTTCTCCACTGCCAACGATTTTCCATAGCCCTGACGGAGATATCTACATACCCTTTCCTACTTTTCACTCTTTTGATAATATCAATTTTATTTCATCGTGATGCCCTGAGTGAGTGGGAGAGGAGGATGTCTGTTTATTTTCAAAGTGAGATGGTTAAGGAAGATCCTTTACTATATTTGTGTTCTGGGTTCATGTAGTCCTTTCTATATTTCCTTCATTCCCTTAAGGTCTTACCAAACCACTAAGTAAACACTTCTGGCATTTCTTAGAAGTTGTTCATTTTTTCAGGTTAGACAGAGGACTCGTCAAAACAACCGTAGATTCTCCTATGCTTCTTGTTTCTGTAAGTGAGTGATGAGTTAGGAACAGAGTTCACTATGTCACATGTTTTGAGATCAACCATTGTCCTTCTAAATACAACTTTCAAAAGCACATAAATCCAAGTAGCAAAAGAAAATAACATTTTGGCAATCATGAAAACACTCAGACAAAACATAAAACACTCAAACTTTTTATTTATTTATTTATTGGAAGTATTGTTTTAGGGCTTGGCCATTCACTGGGAGGGAATCAAATTTCCCCCTCAAATTCTGCAACCGATAAGTTCCTGCCTCAATCTTCTCAACCACTTGGAAAGCTCCAAGCCATAGATTTTGAAACTTTGAATGCTTCCCTTTTAGTTCATTTGCCTTGTCCAACTTCAACAATAAGTCTCCTACTTCAAAGTTATTCTATTTAGCCTTATGCTTATCGAAACATCTTTTCACTATATTTTGGTGAGCTAGGAACTTTGAATTATCCTTTTCTCTCTCTTCTTCCAGTATGAGCAGAGTGTTGATTCTTTGTTGTATGGCCAATGAAGGTTCCTTGCTGGAATATTGCGCTAGTTGAAGAGATGGAAGATAGAGCCCATTTGGGAGGATGGCTTATTTCCCTTAAACCATGAAGTACATGGAATTACCTATAGCTTCCTTGGGTGTAACTCTATCAACCCATAGAGCATTATGGAGTATATTATTATGATTCCTTTCGTTATCTGCAACCGTATTTTTCAATATCCTCACAAGGTTCTTGTTAGTTGATTATGCCACACCATTTCCTTGTGGATAATAAATTGCGGAGTATCCAATTATGATTCCTTTGTCCAAAGAAAACTCTGTCAATAGGGTGGAAGAAAAATAAGATGCATTATCAAAGACTAGAATAGAAGGGACACCAAACCTCGTGATTATTTGTTATTTTATGAATTGGATTACCACCTTCTCATTTACATGAGTAAGGGGAATAGCCTCTGCCCATTTCGTGAAATAGTTGGTGGCAGTAAGAATGTACTTGTGTTGTTTTGAAGAGATGGGTGTGATTTCTCCTATGATATCCAACCCTTATTTCTCAAAAGGCCTAGAAACAATTATTGGTTGGAGTGGAATTGTTTCCCTCTTCTCCTTTCTGGCACTCATTTGACAAGTCTTACAGTTTCTAGCATAGGTGTGAGAGTCTTTGAACAAGGTGGACCAATAATAGTTGACTCTCAGGATCTTATGAGTAGTGGCATTTCCTACGAAATGTCCCTCGGAATGGTCATCATGGAGCTCCTTCAGTACTTTGTCTACATCTTCACGTTCGAGACATCTTAATAGTACTCCATCATAATTGATCCGGAAGAGTACCGAATTCATAAGGCGATATTGTGTAGATTTTAACCTAAGGGCTCTGCTTTCCCTAGGGTTAAGGTTTTCCAGACAAGCCCCATGGTGTAGGAGATAAGATAAATTCTTATACCAAGACTCTTGTCTTGGATAAAAATACAATACTTTTCCACACCATAGCACCATTTCATTATCCCATCAGGAGTCTTCATTAACTTGGTCCCGAGCTTCGGCTGCAAGTTTTTACAATCTTTGTCCTTTTACTAGTTTGGCAGGTTTCATATCTAGATCAAATTCTTGGACTAATTCCATCAAGATCCCTCTTTTTTCCCCCATTTCCTATTGGGTGAACAAAGATCGGACCGTTGGATGTGGCACAATTACCTTGGTGTGGTTCTTGAGAAAGTAATACCTAAAGTGTCTTACTGCCTTATATACCATAGGATAATTCAACTCAACTCCTTGAATATTTGTGCTCATGAATGACACTTGGGCCTCGTTGTTGTCATCATTCTTCTAAGTCAAAACTGCAGCTAATGATTGGTCAAAGACGAAAGTATAGAGGAAGAAGTATCTATTGAAATTGGGACTCCATAACACCGGGGCCCAGGATATAGCATCTTTAATCTTGCTAAAAGAATATTTTCTCTCATTATCCCACTTAAATTTGGCATCCTTGAGAATCATCTTTTGTAAGGGTTTGATGATTTCTTCAAAAACGGGAGTGAATTTTCTCACAAAATTTATTTTCCCGAAAAAAGACTGCTTATCTTTCTTGTTATGGGGCAACTAGAGTTGAGCTATGGCCTTAATCCTTTTTGGGTCTATGTGAATTATTGCTTGAGATATAATTTGACCTAGTATCTTACCTTCCTCAACACCAAAGATAGTTTTCTTAGGGTTTAGGGATTTACCGTATCTCCTACATATTTCGAAAATATGAGTTAAGTGTTGGATGTGCTCTTCTCTATTCTTTGAATACATTGTTATGTTGTCTAGATACACTACCACACACTTTTTGATTAGTCTCTGGAAAACTACATACATGTCTCTTTGGAAGGTTGCTCATGAGTTAATTAACTCGAAAGGCATGCATTTATAAGAGAAGGTTCCCCACTTGGTTCGGAAGGTAGTTTTTAAATGATCTTCCTCTGAAACCATGACTTGGTTGTAACCTGAGAAACCATCTAGTAGAGAGAAAATCTCCGAATTAGACATGGTCTGGAGGAGTTGTTCCATTGAAGGGACTAGGTAGTTGTCCTTTTCTAAATCTCTGTTGAGGTTCCTAAAATCTACGCATAGGCGGATCTCTCCCAACGTTTTCCTCACCGGGACAAGATTTGCTACCCATGCGGAATGCTTAAACTGGAAAATGATCTTGGCATCTAAAAGTTTCTTTGATTCCTGATACATGAGATGTTCCATACATGGGTGATACTTTCATAACTTCTATTGGAAAGGTTTCACTTCAGGTTTTAACGGGATAATGTGTTGAATGATATGGGTATCATACATTTTCAAATATCAATAGGTCCATGCAAATACATCTTGGTATTGTCTGAACAATTTGAGATAAGATTTCCTTTCCTCTTTGGATATACTCCTGTTGAGATTCACATTCTTTGTGTAACATCCTGCTCTTGCGTGCATTGAGCAAATTTATTCTTTGAGGACACTTTCTCGCAAGTGATCCGGATTATTATACTTTTGGGCATTTGATTTATGATTATGTTGCATCATGAATTGATGACATGTTATTTGGCTGCATTGACATAGACAGGTGTTATTGACTTGATTTTCCTCAGTGTGCAGGATTTTGGACCTCGAGGATTCTGAGGCATCGATGGAACCCCTTGGACTCCGAATCGAGTCGGAGAGTGAACTATTGGGGTTTGATTGTTTTATATGTGATATTAGTGCATCTGATTAGATGATATGATTATGGATATATTTCTGACATGATTCATTGATGATATAGGCTGATGATAGCTTGCCGACCAAACTCACATGTGGAGTAGAGGAGTCACACACGACTACCAGAAATGTTGAGGGAGAGGTGTGGAAAACAACCCTGCCATAACCTACTAGAACTCTCATCGTGGATCGAATTGTAGGTTAATAACTACCTAGTTCGAGAGGACCCACGATGCCATGAGGGAAGACTACGACAATCTCTCACGATTATTCTAAGGTGCTTGCAATAAGGCAAATGTGTTATTCTTTAGAGGCTCTTAGTCTCCGACAAGATCACCTGGCGGAGTATTGACTCTAGGGGTTTTTGATGTCTACCAAGTCATTCAGGAGGCAAGTGTCACCCTTGGATTATGTGGTCTATCATGAATGGCACATTACGTAAGAAAAATGGAAAGAGACGAGTGGCACCCTTGGAGCACGTAGTGCGTCCTGAAGGGCACATCGTGCGGGAGAAACAAAAAGAGGTGAGTGTCACCCTTGGAGCACCTAGCGCATCCTATAGGGCACGCCACATTGTTAATTAATAAATGAATAAACCTAGATGGCCTTAGGATGAATAACATGATAAGAAAAATTTAAAACAATTTCCCTAATAAAATGTCGCCCTGCCTCAAAAATTAAAATCTAGGTCTAGGTGAAACTTGTGGTAAAATAAACATATGTTTGTAGAAATAAAAACAAAAATAAATCAATAAAAATGATAATCATCATAAATCATGTGTCAAGAAGGGGGTGAGTAATTCTTTTAATTTATAAAAATATGTTGGGGGATAAAATAAAATAAAAAAAGGGGAAATAATTGTTTTGTCACCTATACTAATTAAAATATATTAATTAAAAAGGGAAAAGGGAAAAAGTTAATTTTCTATACGACCAAATTGAGTTTTAAATAAAAATGGAAAGAGGGAAACAAAAAATAATTAGGAAACTAGGAAAAAGAGGGAAACATAAAAAGAAAGGGGAAACACAAGGAAAAAGAAAAAAGTCTAACTTAGTAAGGTGTCTAGCATTTAATAACTTTCTAAATTAAACTCAACTAGTAAATTAATAAGGGGGAAAGTCTTTAAAACTTGTAAGGGAATATGGGGACACCTAGGAATGATTCTAGGAAAGATTTTAGGTGGGTAAGGGAAATAGGAGTAAATAATTAATAAATCAAATTAATTTATGGAGGAATGAAGGGGATGGATGGCACTTGTATAGGGAGGATTCTTAAGGATTAAATTATTAAACTTTAAATTAAATGGGATTTTGGGAAAGTAAAGGACTTTGAAAATCTATATAATGGAGGGAGGAGAAGGATGATAGATCTCTTATGTTATCTGTAACATTACACTACAAAAATTTATACTTGAATAACTTAGCTTGTGGGAGTTGGGATACCCAACTCGGTTAGGAGTGGTAGCTCAGCCTTGCGAGGTGAGATAGGAGCTAGCTGAAATTATGGTTAGTGTGTGTGGCCCCTTTTCATCTCGAGGGGCTAAGGGGGAAGAAGAATACCCCTAGCGTTGGTTGGGAGGTACCGATCAAGTCTCATCGGTCGGTAAGCGGGAGCTGCATGGAGCGCGTGGGACAACAACTCAGAGCGGGCTACTTGGGATATGGTAAGCTTCCTTTATTTATGCATGGTAGATTGTTAGTATGATTTATGCTTTTAGTTCTGTATGTTTAATTAGGTAAAGAAAATGATTATCTTAGCATTCTAGTTGATGACTAAAATTTCCCCCATAGCCTTTGGCTCGATGTTGATTGATTCTCATGGCCCTCGATCCCTACCTTTCTTGACCGTCCTATGGTTTATTGATTTGTGATTATTGCAGTTTATGTTTTCCTTCATCCCTTGCTCATGATTCCAAGCCTGAGAAGTTGGCTAGGAGCCTAATCTACGATCGTCACTTCAGTGTTAATAGACCTATGGATCTAAACGCCTTGCTTTTCTATGCATCGATGATGAACGAAGGATGTTCCTTACAATCATCTAGACCTGTTGGTTGTTCCAAGTAGTGTTTTGTCTTGTGCCTTGATGCAATTAATTAACCCTACAATTTATTGATTGATGGCAAAGTTTTTATTTTTCTCCACGTTTTTATATCTTGTTGGATTTTCACTGGTTTTATTTACCTCTGCACTCTACTTGAAGACGATTAAGACTGCATTTTTCACCACTAGTTAAGATTGTGCCTTCGCCATTGCCATACTTCTTTCGTTTCTTGATTAAGTCTGTTGTTAGTTATTTTTCCTGGAGATTTTCCACTTCTTCGATTGCATTTCGTTTGATTTGGGGGCGAAATTTTTGCCCAACAAATTTTTAATTATGGTCAGATTGTTTAGATTTTCCATTGTATATTGGATTAAGATGAATTATACTTCTAGGAATTTTTATAAGAATATAAACTCAACAAATTAAATTTTTGAATGTTATAACCTCGGTGAATTTATTTGAATGTTAAACTCTGCGTTGGTAATTATGTAATGGTTGTAATAACATTTCCTCTGCGTTGGTAATTATGTAATGGCTGTAATAACATTTCCTCTACGTTGGTAACCATGTGATTGTTGTAATAACATTTCCTTTGCGTTGGTAATTACATAATGGATATAATGGCATTTCCTCTGTGTTGGTAATTATGTAATCGCTGTAATAACATTCCCTCTGCATTGGTAACTATGTGATTGTTGTAATAACATTTCCTCTACGTTGGTAATTATGTAATTGTTGTAATAATGATTTCCTGTATTTTCTTAACGATTTGGATAGTGTTTAGTCACAGTTCGCCTTGATTTTAGGTAGAAAACTATGGTGGTTCAGTAATCCCAAAATTTTTACCACAATAAATTCGTGACAGGGAGTTAGTTACAGTGTTGTGCATTTGAGTAAATCCTTCATTTTTTATTTAGTTCTACTATGAATAATAATTAATGTGGAGTAACAATAACATATTTCTATGCCTGGCAGTGAGCCCTTTAATTGAGCAGACGATATCCTACCTCAAGGGTGAATGTAATTTAGTGTTTATATTTTTGAGTGCTAGCATTTCTCCCAGCGCAGTCGGATTACGTGTATCACTTTTGAGTGAGTTGTTTTTACTGACAGTAAGGTCGTGACTTGTAAAAACATCGAGAATTTTCTCTTGGGATGCATGCTTCTTGATACTCCTGAAACCCTATAAATTTTTCCATGGATTGCTTGCGATTTGCCTTTTGATACCTCATGATTTTTGACAGATTGTTATGCTTGCACCTTCCCATTTGATACTTGGCGATTTTTCAAGATGTTAAGACCATGATTTTTTCTTGTTGCCTAGCGATGGTACCCTCATTAGGAATCTATTCCTTTAATGATGGCATGCGTTGAATTCCTCCCTTTTTTTTAACATGATTTGACAATGAAATTGTATCTTTGACTGTTATGACTTTATCACTGACTGCATATTAACATATTTTTCCAGTAAGATTATATTAATGACAACCACCTTTTTAATTGACTAGAAGAGAGCATTCTCAGATAACATTAATTGATTAGAAAAACATTAATTTGATTAGAACAACATTCTTAGATAGCATTAAATTGATTTGAACAACCCTTAATATGATTAGACAACCTTTACTTAAATAAACAACCTCTAGATTAACTTAGACTAGACTTGTTCATTTAGTTTTCGTATTAATTTAACGGGATTTGTCCAATTAGATTGTATTTATTGTTTATACTTTTAGTATTGATTACTTAGACTTGCTAAATTGATTGTATTTAACATTAAATTAGAGGGTGAATTAATGGCTATTTGTAAATTAGACATGCTCTTTTAGATTGGTAACCAATGTTAAAACAAATCATAATTATTGACTAGTTTAGACTGGATGAATGGTCAGATCATTGACGAAGTTGTGTATTGGCTTGTGTCTTCCCTTGTTGTCATCCTCTGACATCTCGTCGACCTGTTGTTGGGGTATGGGTGTGGTTTTCTGATCGATATCCGGCTTCTAGCGCATTGGATTATCTAGAGTCCTTAGTCTAGCTAGGGTGTGTTGTGCCAAGGTTATTGACGTGTCTATCACCTGGAGACAGCATGATTCCTGATGCGGGGATCATGGCGTGCCCTATCGAATATAAGTGATCAAGAACTTGGCTGGAGTCGGTGCTTTCTGTGTGAGTGTTGTTGAAGTATTGTAAGTTCACTTGGGCGCATGGGTTGAGCACCTTCATGCATTTGGTTCATGCGCCTTGAGGTTTAGTCTTGTTAGTCAAGGTCGTTGTGTCGAGAGGGGGATGATGTCCCTTAGCTTGTAGGTGTGGTCTTTGTTGCATCAGGCAGGTAGTCGTTCCTCCTTATTATTCTACGCATGTTTCGCTTAGTTTCCCTTATGCCAGTGTGTGGAGTTATAGTTGCTTGGAATGTGTACTTGTGTTCATCGTCAATGATGTGGTTAAACTATTGTCATTGTCTCCTTCTTGCCCTAGAAAAAACAAATTATGCATCGCTCGTAGTCGTAACGTTGGAACATTAGACTTTGGGTTTTCTAGGGTCCCGAGATTTATAGTTTCATGCAGAGGACAAGAGATACCAATCTTTGCATTTTTAAGCCACTTAAATCGCTCTTTTAGATCAAACAGATTTTCTAGATTAGCTATCCCTTTCGGGATTGTGTGAGACTTTGATTTATCAAAGGGTTGTCCTATCCTAGGATCGATCTTTGTTGATTTCTCTTGGAATACTTCATCGTCAATAGCCAAATCTTTGAAATTGTCTTGGTTACTCAAGAAGTTAATGATCTTTTCATCTCCTTCAAAGACTTTCCAATTCTAAATGTTATTAGGCACTGACGGTTTGTAGGGCATTTCCACAGTGAATCAGGAAGCTTCATAATCCTCTAGAGGTGACAACTTGGAAGCATCTTTGGCCAAGGAGTCAACAAGAGTATTCTTTTCTCTGGGGATCACTGTAATATTGAAGGCTCCAAAATTATCTATTAACCTATGCACCTCATGTTGATAGTTATTTAGGTGAGGAGAATTCAAATGTATAGTATTCCTTACTTGTCTAACGATAATTTTAGAGTCTCCAAAAACCTTCAATTCTCTGGCATTCAAATCTATGGCTTTCTTTAATCCTTGTACTAGAGCTTCATATTTGGCAGTGTTGTTAGTACATTCAAATTCTAGCCTACAGGATAGGAAATGACGTTTAACTTTAGGATCTATAAGGATGCACCCTGATTCTGACCCTTCTTGCGATTTAGATCCATCAAAATATAAAGTCCAAATTTTTGAACGATAATCTCCCTTTTCTTTTTCCTTATTAATTTCTTTCTCTCCTATATTTTGTTATGTACTATCTAGCACAGGGTCTTGACAGAAGAGGGTGTCTTCTGTCGGTATTGAAAACTTCTCTTGAAAAACCATTTCAGAGTTTTGAGTGAGGGGAACATTGGACAAGAGAGGAGAAAACTTTCTGAAGTGGGATTCAAGGGAATAATTGCCCAACATGGGGAAATCTGTGGACGAGGGTTCATTCGGGGTTTCTAGGTCTGTGATCGTATGTTTAAGATATTTCTCCCTATCGATTTTGATCATGTTCTTGTATCCCTTCGGTGGTATCCAAAGGTGTGCCCAGTCTATACTGAAGTATTCATTTATATTTTCAGACCAATATCGACTTAGTAATAACACTTAGGCCTCTAGAATATCTACCACAATGATGTCAATCACTTGCACAAACTTGGGGTGTGTCATTATTCTGATCATTACATCTTTGAGTTCTCCCATGACCTTGACCTGAGTTCTTTCTAGTTGTATGACATGTTTATCACTCTTGAGAGGAACAACATTAAATTTTTTGCAAATAGACAAGGGCATAACGTTGGAAGACACCCCATAATCTACCAAACAATTGTGAAGGTTTCTATTAAACACTTCAAATGTTCAGAGGAACAGTGGGACAAAAGGTTTTTCCTTCCTATCTTCTGAGTAGGTATTCACAAATGGTTTTCTCACCAGATCTTTGGGGGATAGACTTATTTCCTGGCCATCACCTGGTGTCGTATTTTCTACTGAGTTCAAAGCTTGTAACAAAAAGTATTTATGTTCAGGAATCCTACATATGTCCATAATACTTTAACTTCTTCAAATCTTTGACCACGTTGTAATCCAGTTTGGGCGATTCTCGGATATGGATTCTTATAGGTTTCTTACCAAGAGAGAAAGGTGTTTTCGGGTGATCGGGAGTTTCCTTACTTCTCAAGGTTTGGGTGGGAGCAGTATCTTTCGAGCCAGGTGGACCCTTACTATGTGTCTGTATCACCGAAACTTCCACGGGTTGCCCTTGAGACTCAAACTTCAGTCAGGGAGACTTCGTCTAGAAACCGATTGGTCATTAAATTCATGGCATACACCCATTGAGGGAAGTCACTTTCGGAGTTGTTTTCCTGGTGATAAGTACAAAAAGAATCAGATGCAACATTCCCTAGATAAATATTTAAGTTAGTTGGCGGAGGTTCAATTGCCTTGAATGGTGGGTTCCTCTCAAAGAAAGGATTGTATGGCCTTTGGCCTTGGTTTCCTTCCTCTGCATTCCTCTTCATGTCTATGATCTCGTTTGGCAATTTCTTAACCATGCGTTGTAGGTCTTCTATGTCTCCATTACCCTTTTCGAGAGTCTACTCTATTTGTTTCCATGACAGTCTAGTCAAAAGGAGTCCTCTCCTAGGAGGAGGCTGAGATTCTTTCTTAACTAGAGAGACATGGCCCTCTTTACACCCTTTCATCTGAAGTTCTATCATTTTGACTTCTTCAAAATTCGTATCCAGGGTTCGCTTGGTGGCTCTTTTCACAAACACAAAAATAAAAGTTGGGAGCGAGTTAGTGTAAACCTCGATTTGCAATTCCTCGGTTGGTTTTGCTTTAGGCTGGAACTTGTTTAAGATGCTCATGAATATTTTATTGAAATATTTGAATCTTTATTTCAAACTCATGGTGGTGATGAATAACTTAGCCATCAAATATGTCGTGGTAGTTTCCTCTGCAAATTTATCTAGAAAGTCTTTCTGGAACTTGGTCCCGCTAGTTATAGATCCTACTATGTCTTCATGTTGGATGTTAATAAGTCTGATTGCTAGTATAAATTTCTTGATATGACCTTCACGAAAACCAAAGGTTTTGCGATCAAACTTAGTAAGAAAATTCTCTGGATGTCGGGTAGGGTTATGGACTGGTCCCGAAAGGTCCAAAGCGTGTCTGGCCAACTAGGGTTGATTGTTCAGAGGTGGGTTCCCCTTTTCATCATTATGGGATTTGTTTCTTTCCATGTCTTCAGACTCTGATTTAAACTCTTCATATTTCGAAAGATTGTTCATCTTAGAGACGTTGTTGGTTGGTGTTTCGCGTATCAAATCAAGAGGATCTTGGATTTTGGTCATCGTGAAATCTATTAAGTATTCTATTGAGTGCACAAACAACTCGTCAAGAGTGCTGACCATTGGTCTGCTTTGTTCTTTTCTTATAGGAAGTATGGGAGCTAAGGACAACGCACCGATTTGTCGAGCGTAGGCTCTTCTGATTATTCTAAATTGATTTACCTCCTCTTGAGGAAGATCGTAAGGTATTTCAAGGTGAAAATGGTCTTCCTCAGGTTGGGGCAAGTTACTCATTTCAGGAGTACTCAGCGTGTGTGGGTTGTATTGGGAATGACTAGCCATGCATGTGGGTTGTTATGAATCTATAGGCTATTTGAAATGCTATATAAAATATATATTTAGACATTCATTTTGAGGCCCTCCTTCTAGCACCATTTCTATTGATGGGTCCTAAATCCCTAATTCAACAATAGGAACGAAACCGACCGCCGAGGCCCAATTAGACTCTAAAACATTTAATGGTGGAATGGTTCTCCAAATCTTGCAATCCGACCAATTTATTGATGGGATTTATGTTTTCTTGTGATGACTCTTCCTTCAGTTTAGGCTATCTCTTTTTGTATTTTCTCTTGGGTGAGACCGATATGAGATGTAATCTGACATAAACCAACTTGGTGAAAAACAAGATTAAATTCTAACTACTGGGGAAGAGGCTAAACTTGGGATAACCCGCTTCTCAAGCATGCAGACAATGACTCTATACCACAGGCCTAGTACTAATACATTAACCTCGTGAGCATTAAATTACTTTCTGAGAAACTAAGTATCAGAAAAAAAACACATGAAAATAAGATAATGGCAAGAAAAATAATTCATGTACCATAATCATTCATCACATGTTAACACAACAATTTGTCTTCATCATTTAAAGTAAAGAACACCAAAATAATGCAACAAATAACTTGACAATATATTAAATATCTCTTACTCATTACAACATCATTCATGAAACGAGATGGGAAATAGTTCTTCTCCACATCTAATCACATGCATTTGATGAAAATGACTTGTCTCTGGTACATAAGGACTTCTCAATTCATAACAACTTTAAAATAATTCTTAACAAAAAAAAACCAAGAGTTCTTACAACAACCATCGACCCCTAACTAATTGGCTGATGTATTTATTTATAATGTAAAGTTTAATTGAAATTAACAGCTGAGTGAAGTTTAAGAAAAACAAAATTTTCCACATGGCATCCTATACTAACAGTTTCTTTAATAGTCAGCCTGAGATATCTCTTGAAAGGGTGATTTCTCTCATACTAAGACCAACTGATAAACAACTCTTCACATGTTTGGGCCCATGGAAATTTGTGTTGTTCCATCAGAGCCACATGTATTCCTATGATATCCATTGCATACGTCTGGTACTTCACTAGACTGGAGTTCAACTACTATAGGATGGTTTGAGCTCTGATTGGATGATATCTAAATTGTTGCACTTTCCCCGGCCTTGCGTCGGTCATCTTTGGGAGCTCTTCAGTCCATAACAAATCTTGTTTTGCATGCGACTCGACTATGTCGCTTAGGTCGACGAAGTTGTCGGGGTTGCCGAACTCAAGGAGTTCGATATCCTTCATGACTTTATTAATTTTATGCTAGTGCTTCTTACATCTGATCCACTGCTCTTGGATTTCTTAGTGTGGGTCTCAAGACATCTTATCCCAGTACTTGGCTAATCGCTTCATGTGATTAAGACTACTTTTTCCTATCATCTGAATGCCATGTTTTTCTTTTTCTCAGCCCTGCTGGACTACATCAATGTACTCGAGTATTTCTACTGCTTGGTGTTCGCTTTCATACCATCACTCCATATCCTTGCATGTCACGAGTGCCATGAGAGTGTCCTCCTATAACTCAGTTATTTTTGCAATTAAAAGGTGTCTCCCTTTCTTGAACTCATTGTAAACTTCTTCGAACTCACCTTTCAGGTACACAATGGTCTGTGTGGTGCCTTTATATTATTCGAGTAGATGACGCAAGTGTTCTAGCTCCTTTAGGTGGGTGACTATCTCATTTTCATCCCTTTTGGCCCTGTCTAGGGTGGTCTCTGAGGGTGTCCTACCCACGCCGATAATTTCAGACGTCCAGGCATTTGTTGTGTTTATCAAGTTCTCCTCTATAGTAACCAAGGCAGAGTGATCCAACGTGATCTTTCTTTTCATTGCAGTCCTTTGAAAAATGACCTTTCTCTTTCGATCGTAGGATATCGCATAGATATATGCTACCTCATCTACTGGCTCGGGTATCTATTGATCACCCCATGCGAGTATGTTTCCTAGGAAACCGATGGTGTATACTTGTTCAAGATCCGGCTCATGAACTTCCTCGCTATGCCTCATAGACTCAGCCTCTACCTGTTTCTCTTCGGGGGTTTGAGTATTGAGGGGAATAGCGACGTCGGGTACATACTTTTTACTTAATTGCTCGTTTGTCGCAAAACCATTGATTTAATTTCGCAGTGATTCTTTCTTTGGCTCATCCAATTCAGGCTTGTCCTTTAGATTTACTCTGGTTTTCAATGTGTCGGGTTCCTTTTTTTTGAGGCCACTTTCAACTTTTGTTTCCTTTTGCAGGACCTCCTTTTTTTGCACTTCGGGCTTAGGGGAAGAAGTCTTTCGAGGTCCTTTTTCCTCTTGGACACACATAGGGTTATCATCAGATGACTTCGGGCTTTGATTGTCACTATATATAGTTATAAGCTTGCTCAATGGATTAGGCGCACGTGTTTCTACTGACACCTGACATGTCTCTTGTTTAGTCATCCCACCTACCGGTGAATGGACCAGCAATGTTTTGGATTTAGGGTAGTCTGACTCGTTGGTGTTACCAAGGTTTTTTTAAATCAGGGTTGCTTGGTTCCCTCAGGCTTTATTTTGGGCTATCGGTTGGAAGCCTAGGTGTTATGATGAGGTCTGGATTATCTTTCATCCACTTCATTAGTAGTTGGGCCTGCTGCCACATAAGTCCCCCCATCCCTTATACAACTTGAACCTTAGGGGAATCCCTGATTTTTACTAGGGATTCTTGATAAAATTTGGTCACTTCGATGACTTCTAGGGGATCGCCCACCGCTTCACCCTCTTTAGATCCTACCCTTCCTTCTCGGGTCTTGAGAATTTCTTGAGTCGTTTTCTCCAAGGACGTCGGTTTTTCCTCCCAACTCATGGCCTTGAATCTGGTTGTTTTAGGATCATCCATCCTTTTCACATCCTCATTCCAGTCTTGCGAATTTTCGGTGAAAATTTCATCTTCAAATCGGTCATGGGAATAAGTCCAACAAGATGATACCTGCGATGCATGTTTAAGGACCAGACTCTTGGGATCATGATTGTGAAAACAACCAATATGGAATGGGAATTCGAATTGACTTATCCCTTCTTGCTTATCCTACGCGGTGTCCTTGACCATGTAGAAGACAATATGAAACCCATAAGAAATGAAGGCTCGCTTCTTGTCCTTTACTAAAGTGGTGTTATAGCCTTGCAAAATGGTCAGAATTATCTGATAACAAATTTCCCCTAACACTAGTTGATCGGGGACATATATGGGTAATAGATGGGGTTCCCCTTGTTGATATTATGGTACCTGCGGGAGGTATTTACCTCCACATGTAAACCTGATGAGAATACAATATTCCGGGAAGCAAGAAGAAAACCTAATGAGTTGTCTAAAAAACCTAGAAGACAAGGCGACTCAAGAGGATAATTTATATTAGGTTATTAGACTCCAAGAGAAGAATTCAATGAGAAGAAATATTATATACTGAGTAAATAGGCACCCAAAATGAGAAGTTGGCCCAGGAAGTTTGCCAGTTTTAGTATAAATAGAGGAGGCCATTCTTCATTGTGGCATGCAATTCTCAGAACTGTAGATCTCATTTGTGCACACTGCAGTTAGCTAGTTTGGAGGAGAGTTATCATTGCAGCTGCTGCAACTAGCAAATTATGTTTTGTCTTGGACTATATCTTGGTTATGGTTTGGACTATTTGCTATTCTCTATCAAGGTTAAGGTGCTTAGAGGTTGGCTTCAACCTAAGGTTGGGTGACAATAGTGAAATTGTCTATGGTAAAATGACCACAATCCATTATATTCTAACACCCATGTGGTGCCAAAAACCCTGATGTACATCTCACTCGCATCCAGATACCAGTGACCTACTTTCGATACAACCTTTTTTTCTTCATCTGATAGCCTTGGACACTCTTTATTGAACATTAAAGAATAAATTCATGCAATAAAATGGTCACATATAAGAGAAAAGGATTTCTTATACATGTTTTCCCATAAGATGCTGAATTATACATGGACTGGGAGCTCGGAGGAGTGCCAGATTAAGTTCATTCCAGAAAAAATGTTCCTGGAGAAGATGACATCCAACATATATGAGGCCATCTAGAAGGAAAGGGTTTCTCCCTCTTTCGGTGTCTGGGCTTGTTGTATGCAAGTGCTCAACTATTTGGAGATGATGACACACCAATTGAAGCTTGTGCCTGAAATGGCTACCGTATAAGCTAGAGGCATCCAAGCCTCTAAAAACTTGGAGCAATCTTTCTCCCCATGCAATCTGTAGAGGAGAGCCATCAGGTGTATATACGGCTCCTTCAGGTTAGCCTTGGGTACTAGTTGGAGGTTTGGTTGGTGAACTTTTTATCCTCTCTCCACCAAGATTCCATAGCCTTGCTGGTGTCATGCCTCTAATAGAAAATCAAAACAAATTCATTGTTTGAATGTTCCTCTGGGGTTCCCTGAGTTTGTAATAACTCTAAACTTCTACTCGAAGGAAAACCCGGATGCATACACCATTGTCGTTGTTAATTAAACACCTCTGTGAATCAGTGTGATTAATAAGGCATTTCAAGAGTTCGATGAAAGTAAATATCGGAGTCCTACTTGCCACCATGTGCAAATAAGCCTTGCAAACATTCGGGAGAACTTCATCATCGAGTCTTCTTATATCGAGATTGTTTTGCAGGGTATACTCGAGGGGTTCTTCCTTCTTGATTTTCTTAAACAATTCTTCCCAGCAAGGGAATATGTTTTTGGCCCCAATGTTCACCTTTGTGTCTCCAAAGGGTGGGGGATGGACTAAGGCCTTCTTGGTGGTTGTCTTAATGACCGGCACCGATTTTGGAGCAAATTTCGATTGCCTCACAACTGTTGGGGAGGAACCTTCTCACACCTCCGGTTCTTTCATCTTTGGCGCTCTTGGGGATTTCCTGATGGTGGGTTTCTTTTGAGGCATTGTTCCTGCAACTAAAAATGATCCTTTAAACATGCGTACAGAGTAGCGTTGGGTGGAAACATATGAAATGAAGTGTAAAACACCATAAGCCGATACATACCTGTAATTATTGCTAAAATTGTTGTTTAATACTCATTGAACCTTGGAATCCTTCTCCTGATTTTTAGCATTGCTCCTCTGTGTGCTATGAACTCCTTGTCGCGTAGAATAGGTTCATATGAAATGACTCAAAAGAATATAATGGGAGAGATCCTATCATTTGTATCAATTAGTTAATATGAGTAATGAATGGAATTCAAAACAAACTACCATCGGATCTCTGCAAATAAATTATAACTTGGTTGACGGCGGAGGTGCAGAGGGAGATGCATTGTATCGATAGGATTAAACAGTCCCTTTTTATTTTCACTTGAATTAGAAACTAATGCACGATCCACGAATTAACTAACATTTTAACTGTGTCGTACCTAACATATCTTAGGGTAAAGCGTCTCATCACGTCATGTCTCTCTCGTGGACAGATCAGGGATCGGCAATATCCTTGTGCATTTTTTCATTGGTTCCCTCCTGAGACAACCTCCGGTGCCGAAAGGTATCGGGGATGGGCAATCAGGGATAGTTCAAGCGGATAGTTTCTTTATGGGTTATCACCATCGTAAATCTCTAACGCCAAACACATTTCGGGAGTCAGCAATTGGTGATACCATTCCTTTACTTGTGCGATGAATACTCTTCTCACTTTTATGTTGATGTCGAATGGATCGGTCTTCGATGATAGCTTTAGTGAAGCTTGTTCGTGGAGACAAGAGACCTCCTTCTGTCGATGCCGGTGAAATTCGACGCTCGACTATTTTGGTTTTCTCAGGCGATTTTCGTCACTCTTAATCTTTCCTGATGTCGAATTTCCTAAGCACATTGGGGAAAACTTTAGACTGTCGGTTCCTTAAGTAAATATTAGTCCCTTTTAAAGTTATCATAATTTTTCACATGCTCAAGAAGACTTCAAAGAATCAACATGAAAACACAAAATGATAAACAAAGGTAGCAGTTTTCATACTAAAGTGTAAATAGACAGTGAAAAGGATCAAGTGGTTCCCAAAAAGTAAAAATTTGGCATAGACCTTTTAGGGTGTGTTGATTGCTCAACACAATTGTCGCACAGAAGTGTGGTCACAATTCATACCAAACCATATGTTGTGAGTATGTTTGTTGAGGATCTTCTGTGGAATCCAGAGCCTCTACATCATGGTAATCATCTCGTCGTGCCAGTATGAAAAAGCAACATTGTGATTGACAATATTTTTTACCATGCTCTGAGTATGCCAAGAATCAAATAACTTAGTGATTTCAAGATCAAAACTGTATGCGAGTCATCGACCTTGGGGTGGTTTTCATTTCCAAATTGCAAAAGAGATAAGTAACCATAGATGAATTAGTTGGTCCACTCATGAATGTCTACAGAGGCCTACAACATCTCTGTTAGTAGGTACCGAAACTAGTTTAGTGGTGCGCCACTTTTGGCAAGTTCATCTACCGCTATCGCGTCGAGTGTACATTCATTCTTTGTATAATTTTCACTACCTTTCCAATGATGAGGTGGGAAACACAAAAGACCTATGAATCATTAATGGGCTCAATATTAGTGCCACAACCTCCCTCATGAGTGGCATATAGGTCGTATAAGCTGAGTGTACCCATTTTCCTACCATGCTTCCCTAACCCCTATAAGTCGTCTGATACATTTTGACCCATCATGGACAATCCTGTTAACTAGTGTACGTCTTTGACATGTATGGGGTATCTCTTTTCCAACATAATGTGTTATTGTGAACTCGATTGATCATAAATTTGGTACATTTGGTGACTTCACTAATGGTGTCAAACACCAACAAGTCCTGCAAATTAATTAATGTGATGTCACACAATGGAAAGAATGATAGCTTACACTACCATTGCAAGTTACCATCTGGAAACATGATCCATTCCATGAATGTGTGAACCACCATTAATGGGTACTGTCCAACATCAATGAAATGAATGTCCACAAGCCAAGTGTGTTTCACCTTCCCATGGAGGTCATATAACACTTTGACCCCTGGATCGATGAATTCATCCAAGATAACAACAATGATTGGGGCAACAACTTTGGGGGTAGATCCCCAAACAAAGGTGTGAACCATCCTAGCATACTTACTATAATACACAAAGAAAACTAGGAGACGGGGTCGTGGACACAAGTTCAACTAATTAATTAACTAATACTTTAAATGATTGACGTTATAATGTATTAATTAATTAACTAATGCTATGGCCATTTATGAACAACAACTGTCAAACATAATAACCATGGTCAACCATACTTTAACATTAATATTATATTAACTATTAAAATGTATTAATTAATAATATATTAATGTATAAATTAATAAATACAATACATTATTCATGCATTTAGTAATTAAAAAGTTACATTAATATATTACATTTAATGTATTCATACTTTACTTTATACATTATGTTAATGTATTAACTAATTAATACATTAATGTTTTAACATATTAATGTATTTATGAACATTAATATATTATCACATAAACTTATTAATATGTTATTACTGTATTACTTTATTTTTACTTTAGAATGAACTAAAGTAAACATTACATTAATGTATTAACTAATTAATATATTAATGTTTTCATATATTAATGTATTTATGTATATTAATATATTATCACTTAAATTTACTAATATGTTATTATTGTATTACTTTATTTTTACTTTAGAATGAACTAATGTACTAAATTTAATGTACATATTTATACAATAATGTATTTTTAGTTTATTAATATATTAATTTATAATGTTTTAATTAATCAATACATACATACATTATTAAAGTTTTTTTAACATGTTACATTAATATATTACATTATATATTAATACTTTAATTTATATATTATATTAACGTATTAATTAATACATTAATACTTTAACATATTAATGTCTTTATGTATTAATACATTAATTAATATATCATTGGTATATTTATTAATTTGTACATTAATAGTTTAATACTTAATACATTTATGTAATACTTCATTAATGTATTTGTACATTCTTAATGTATTATTACTTTATTAAAGTAGTTTTGCATTATTAATGTATTACTTCAATCATATATTAATATTTTCTTAATATTTTTACTTTATTAATTAATCAATATATTTCATTATTACTTTGTTATTACTTTAGTATTATTGTATTCATTTTATTATTTTATTTATGATTAATAAATTAAATACTTAACAAGTAGTTATTAGTTATTAAATAATAATTTATAATTAATTATTAATTAATCATTTATAATTAATAATTATTTGATTAATAGTTAATAATTTATTTATTTATTAATTAATACTTAATAATAATAATAATTAATTAATAATTAATAATTAATTAATACATTTACTGTGTATTAATATATTAATGGTTGTTACCCATCCATGTAGGGCGTAAAGTAGCAACAACCACATTTAAATAAAAAATAGTTAATATACATTGATCAATTTTAAAGGATAAAAAATGAAATAGATGAACATATATCAACCACTTTTTACTTAAATATAGTTGTTTCTAGTAATAATCATGATTGAATCAACTAAAAGGATAAGAAAATTACTCATCCACCATAATCAACAAAACAACAAAGTAATATGACATTTAACAACTCTAAGTAAACACCTACTAGCTAAAAAAATTCTTTCTTTGATTAAAATATGGAAAATCATTAACTCGCTTAAATGATAACATAATTACTCATGATGGTGAATAATAAATAAATACATGGAGATGACTTCTTCCATGATATATTTGATGATTCTATGAACCATAATCCAATTCATACATTATTAACATTAAATCAGTTATTCCCTTCCATTAGTTAATACATCCCTGCCCTTTGGACTCTAGGGACTAATAGTAATCGGTTTTCTCCCCTCATATTATTCTGCACGTAAACCTATACATTTTTTGGTAACTTATCATAAGTTTTCATTTAGAAGATTTATGAAGTACTTTTTCTAATCAAATAAGATTTCCTTGCATGTTTTGTTGACTTGACCAATCAAAGGATTTGAGGTCTTATTTGGCATATTTTGTTGACCAATCAAAGGATTTGAGATTTATTTGGCCACTTTTTCTAGCCCAATAAGATCTCCTTACATGTTTTGTTGACTTGACCAATCAAAGGATTTGAGGTCTTATTTGGCATGTTTTGTTTTGTTGACTTGACCAATCAAAGGATTTGAGGTCTTATTTGGCATGTTTTGTTTATCAATCAAAGGATTTGAGATTTATTTAGCCTCATATCGAGTCCATTTTAATCTATCTATATTTTCTTGCTTGGCTTAAACTGAACATCAACATGTTCGATTTAGAATTTGGAAATGAACTAATACTAATAAATCAAAGGATTTGAGGTCTTATTTGGCATGTTTTGTTGACCAATCAAAGGATTTGAGATCTTATTTGATATTTGAGATCTTATTTGACATGTTTTGTTGACCAATCAAAGGATTTGAGGTCTTATTTGACCTATATTTTCTTGCTGGGCTTAAACTCAACATGTTCGATTTAGAATTTGGAAATGAACTATCTCAAGAAATAGCATTAGTTCTTTAACATTTGTTGTTAGTATGGTGTATCTTGAGTTTTTCTTTTAACCATCTTACCACATATCCTAAGTATAATTCTACCATCTATCTTCTTGTACTGCCGAGTGTTTCAATGTTGCATGCTCAAACATATGACACGCCCTGCTCCTCTTCCACCTGCCACTTAGATTAGAGGATAGGATGGCTCATCCTCCGTCCATGCTTATAACTGTTGTCATATTTCAGGCTCTTTATGTGCTGGTGGCTTTGTGCATGATTAGAATTGTTATCATATTTTCGGGCTCTCTATGTGTTGGTGGCTATTTTCTCTCTCTCTGTGTGCTGGTGGCTATTTGCTCTTCAAGCATGTACGCCTCTCTGTGTGCTGGTGGATATTTTGTGTTGGTGGCTATTTTTTCTCCAGGCATGTACGTCGGTGGCAACTTATCTCCAGGCATGTACGCCCGTGGCAACTTCCAGATCATGCATGGACAAGG
The DNA here is from genome assembly GCA_010110895.2 of Picea sitchensis. Lineage (NCBI taxonomy): Eukaryota > Viridiplantae > Streptophyta > Pinopsida > Pinales > Pinaceae > Picea > Picea sitchensis. Next base: position 124,868 of record SNQJ01S0008385.1, on the reverse strand, counting down.
ATAATCCTTAACCTAGAGGATTCAAAGAAGAATGGAAAGGGATAATCCTTAACCTAGAGGATTCAAAGAAGAGAAAAGATACACTTAGTTATTTGAATGGGAACGAAAGAATCCAATGTCTATTCCTCTGCAGAAAAACAAGATCATAGGTTAGAATTTTCAATTTTAGTTTGGAATCAACTTTGATTCTTTTATAATTATTTCTTTATTTTTTTATAATTAAATTATTTCTCTACAATAGGCAATAGTCATAGAAATACAATTACTATAAATATAAATTTGTCATCGATTTTGCAAGCTGTTATTAAAGCTGTAATAATAGGTTTCAATCATAGAAGTCAATTATTTTGGCCTTCATGGAGGGCTCAATCATGAAAATAAATTAGTTTGCCTCTCACGGGTGGAATTTTGTAGGAAACTAATGGCAAGAAGAAGTCAGCGATGTACCATTGTATTGATATTTGGCTTGGTGTAGCTCCCACGTCCCTTATTGCACGCCTACCAAATTCCTCCTCAACTTTGATTTTCTAAGCAGACTCCTTTGTTAGAGAAATTGCAGGCAGATTTAAAAAAACTGAACAAAGTTTCACAATTCAACCTCCAGCAGAGTGCAGTTTTCGGTTTCCGCATTAAAGTTCATCACTTTGAAGCAGTCGTTTCCAAAACTTGCATAATTAGAGAACGAACTCTGTACCGAGCTATTTTAAAACAACTTTAAAGCAACGGGTAAAAGCTCAAGCTCAAGGAGTTGTGTTAGCTGTGTTTGTTTGAGACTAAAAAAGAGAAAAATAACTATGTTAACAATGTTTAAAACTTTTATATTTCGAGATAATATTGCATGCCAAAGTATTAAAATATATAATACTTAAACCTTCGCAAGGAGAGCAATGTCCTAGCTACTCAAACCCATGTGCTTCTTCATTTGCATGATTTGCATGACCATGCTTGTAATGCAGAACGGAATCCAGTAGAGTAGGAGAGCCTATGCAATAAGAGTGAAGTTACGCCACCTCTTATTAGAGATGAATCATAGTGAAGATGAAATGAAGATTTCATTGAATTCGGATGCAAGTACTGTGGTGGTCAGATAAGGTAAAAGGTAAAGGTGTGCACCAGAACTTTATCTGTGATGCTTTGCTTTTGGTGTGTTTCCATTTGCGTTTGGCTACCTTTCTTCACCTTCCTATTTCTGGTTGTAATTGAGCCGCCAAACAATCCATTCGTGTTGTACAATGTAGCTAGTCAGCTGGTTTAATCCTATGTATGTACTCGACTTAAAGCTAGTACGATGGTACAGAGAAGCTGGTACACATAACTGGTACAATGAAGTTGGTACATTGAATAGTGAAAGGCTGTGAAGAACCCTGCTGTAAAAGGCGGTGACCTGTAAGCGTGGCTCATGTATTTTCACTGGGAAGCGGAAGCAAGAGAACCACTTTTCACCATTGAACCACTGGGAAGCAGAAGTAAGAGAACCATTGAACACTTAGTGAACACTTAGCAAGAGGTGCTCCAAGGGCTCAGATAAATCTTTTCGGTGGAAGTTCTTTACCAGGGTTTCTGGGAGCTGATGTATATATGTTGAAGCAGGGCGCTGAATGTAGCATGCATGCGCCTGGAAACTGTAAAGGATGAGAAAAAATAGGTGTAAAGATGCAAGCTCCTAGATGGCAGCGTGTCCAACATTACCTGGGAGACGTGTTGTTGCATATTGATTTGTAACTATCTTCAAACACATTAGTCTTTGCGCCCAAAATAGTGCCTAGTCCCTTGGTTAACTCTCTTATTAAAAAATTGTGCTATTTAAATCAGCCTCGATCAACAAGAAAGTAATTTTATAATTTTAAATAATATAATTTTATAATTTTAAATAATATAGCTTAGACTAACATCTCAAGAAAGTAATTTTATAATTTTAAATAATATAATTTTATAATTTTAAAGAATATAGCTTAGACTAACATCTAAATTCTTGCTGAGATGCCATAAATTTTTTGCTTAAAATCATTTAGTGAAATCATTTAGTGAAAGTCATTTAGTCAAAAAAACATTTAGTGAAAGTCATTTAGTCAAAAAAAAAATTGAAAAATGGATTAAGAGAAATCTTATATATATATATGATGTACTTAATCCATTAACCTGTACATGATTTAATTAATAAAATCTTAGGATGTATGATGACGTTTTTATTTATACCGGAAGAGGCTCACCTGGACTAGTGTGCTCGGCCACCACATGTGTGCAGCTTCTACAACATACTTACGAAGCAGTCCAGCCCATCCATATGCTAACACCTGATTCATCACAGCACAATAGCAAAAACTAATAAACTTACATAGATGCATCCACAAAGATAGAGATATGAAGCAGAAGCACTTAATAAAACCTTAAGATTTGAATTGTTGAGTTTGTTATTTGTTGACTTTTTTGGGTTCACAAATTTTAAATTATCATATTTAGAATTATTTGTGTTAAAGTAAGTTATTAATTGATCATCCATATTAAATGGGTATTGTTGACCCATGCTTATGTAACATGGGTTTTCAATTAATACCTTGCTGTACAAAGAATTCCAAAAATAATACTTCATATGTTTCAATGCAACAATCCCTCAAAATACGAGTTGTAATTATGATGAGCCAAGCTGCCATAAAACTGATATTCCTTCTGTAAAACGCCTTAATTATGTTGACAATGCCCACCGCGACTAAGAAATCAAGAGAGCAGCCATTGCATAAGAATAACACACAAACAATAGATTGTATATCTTAATAGACAAATGGAGGCTACATATATAGCATGCAGATCATTGAGTCCTAGCAATCTAGATCCTAAGAAAGTGGATCTGATTAGCTAAAAATAGTAAACCTAGAAACTCACAGTTACAACAGTCATAGTTGAAACTCACAGTTACAACAGTCATAGTTAACCTAGAAACTCACAGTTACAACAACTGTAAGCATTATCTCTAACACCCTCCCTTAATGCTTACATTACAAATATCACAATCACAAATTACAAAACATAACAAAATGTTACAACACTAGAACTTTCATATGTCTGTCTGATCTGGTCTTCCTTAGCACTGAAACTCACTCCGCAATCACCCGGTTTCCGCTCTTTCTTCTACACACATTCGAGCTACCCACTGACACATTTTAATTCAAAATGCTTCTGACCATCATTGTACCACTTGTATACCGAACAGTTTGACAACTTGGCTCATCGGGGCTTCCGTGATAAAAGGTGCCAATTATTGATGCATTCTATTAACTTGCCTTCATCTGTCGGAATTTTTTTGCTTTCGACTATCCTTCAGTATATAGAAGAACAATTTGGATACTGAATGTCTTCAACATTCCCTTACACAAGGTGACTTCCAATAAAAACATTGTACTTGAAACTGGGGCTACCAGCTTGCATCAAGATACAAGTTCTTATTTTTACATAAACACTTATATAAAAAAAATTAACTCACCACACACCACACATAATAATATAACATACACAAATCACATCACACTATATGTAACACTACAACAAATCTACCAAACCAACTCAAACACTTGCCGAACATAAAGTCCACCCATTGCAGCGGGAATCAGAGTTTCGGCAGATAGAAAATTGAACCCTGTTATCAACGGCAAAGCAGATCTGGATATCTTTTCTTCCACGCTGCTGTCACTGATCAACGAATGCACAGGCATATAACCTCTCACTGTTTGATCAACGAATATCTGGGCAGTGATACCCTCGTCAGTTCTCCTACGCAGTGGTCCTTTATTCACAAGGAGAGTCTCCCACAACAATCTCACAAAACACACATAAAATATAGAAATTCAAACCCTCTAACCTAATCTACTCCTACAGACTAATCAACTTATCACTCTTGTCTCATCTTCCAGCCCCTCTCGTGAGAGAGTCAGGGCGGTCCTTTCTCTAATACCAACTAAGAAATCAAGAGAGCATCCATTGCACAAGAATAACACACAGACAATAGATTGTATATCTTAATAGACAAATGGAGGTTACATATATAGCATGCAGATCACTGACTCCTAGCAATCTAAATCCTAAGAAAGTGGATCTGATTAGCTAAAAATAGTAAACCTAGAAACTCACAGTTACAACAGCTGTAAGCATTATCTCTAACACCACGTAGGCAGATACATTGTCGAAGGCGTAGCATGCACTGGCAAAGATAGTAATGAGGGCATTCTCTTTCATATTGAAGGGCCATGGATTCAGCGACACCTCCTTCCCCAACAAAGGCACTCTTACTCTCCACTTTGGCAGAGCAGAGGCCATGAAACGCCCAGGGGGAAGGGCTGCCACCTGCGCTGAAATCTGTGGGATGATAAGTGGTTCCTTCCTGTAATGAAAGAATTGGTTCAGAAATGACAGAAGCACGCATGAAAGAAGCCCCATAAACCACATTCAAAGTGTCCATACGGGAATAGTCTGATTGTCCTCTGTGCTCACTGTGAATGCCACCTGCTCCACTGGGGAATTCTCCTCCTCCTCCTATTTACTCACTTCCAATGATTTGTCCATTGACATTCTAATTCTCTACACTAAATTGCGATTTGTACTTGATTGGCCTGGCCTAACTTATAAGGATAGGCTGAGGGCTCTGTCTGTCTCTGAGCTGATTTATCCACTCCACATCATACTGGAACTAGGTTATATGGATTTCTCTCAACCCTGACTTCTATTAATGTTTGTACACTATCCTCGACTTGACTTACGTTATTGTAGGCTATCCTCTCTTCACTAATGTGTGTAGGCTATCCTCTACCTGACTTACGTGATTGTATTAATATTAGCTAAGGGCTACACCTTACCTTATCAATGTGATAGTCTTCATTATGTTCTGTTTTCCCCTTATTTAGCCTCCTTCATGGTAGCCCCGTAGGGAAGGGTTTCACCAGTTCTCAAGTAGCCCCACAGGGCCCCCTTCTTATGGCCGCCAGGTATTTTCTTAGGATTCGTTTGAGTGGAGCCATGAAAATATAGTACCATGGATTCGTGTTTGATGCAGAAACTATGCCACGAAGAGACACGTCATTTGCTCATACAGGAGAGCCGAGCCTAGTCTTTTCCCATTACTAATTCCGGTATCCACTGGTTAGCCCATCACTCCTAAACAATAAGAACAATCTTTGTTAGAACACATGATTTCCAAACTTTCTTATAACACATACTTTCTTCCAAGATATTTTATAAAACACACTTTCTTCCCAGTTTTCTTATAACGCATGCTTTCTTTCATGGCAGGGACTTGTTGCTTTGCAACTCCCCTTGTTAATCATTGGAGTTAAGAATCATAAGTTAAATTTGTTGCTTTGCAACTCCCCTTGTTAATCATTGGAGTTAAGAATCATAAGTTAAATTTGTTGCTTTGCAACTCCCCATATTAATCATTGGAATTAAGAATCATAAGTTGAATGAGAGACATGACTAATAATTTCAAGGGTAAATGAGTACGAGTAATTATATTTTAGATTTATATGTTAACCTTAATTTTTCAATGCTTTTGAAATCCATTGTGATTACATAACCAGATCTGAAAATATAGTAAGAATGGATAACAATAGATTTAATGTAAATCAAAAACAAAAAAAAATGATTCAAACCAAACCTAAAACGAATCGAACAATGTTGGAAAAAAATCATTCTCGGGCTCATTTTGATTCCCATGGGCAACTTCACTAAGTACTCACTAGGATAAAATTGGTGTATCTATATATGAAATAGATTGTGTAAAGTGCATGATACGTAAAGTTCACCTCTTATTTTTTTTCGTGATCTCTTTGAATCTATGGATGTGTTCCTACATCTACAACATGAGACATGGCGAATATGGACCCATACCAAGGTAAATGAAGTAGTTGGACATGGCCGAAGGTGGAGGAGGGGGAATGTTTCATTGGTAACCCTAAGTGTAAAAAACAGTTATTTATTCATTAATGAAGACCCAAACATAATATGTTTTTCCCTTAGATGTTGTTTTTATCTTGTGCATTGTATAGTGAATCTGTTAAAGGTAATACACGTTTCTTCGTTGCAACCTATCCATTAATCCAATTTTATTTAATATGATTTTTTTTAGTATTTGTGGGGTTTGATGGCACACTAATCCAATTTTATTTAATATGAATTTTCTTAGTCTTTGTGGGGTTTGATGGCACACTAATCCAATTTTATTTAATATGAATTTTCTTAGTCTTTGTGGGGTTTGATGGCACTCCTTAGGTTAAAACATAACACTTAGTTTTTTGATATGTTGTTGTACCTACTCACTTTATGAAATTTTCTTATGTGGGCATTTTCTTTGTTATTCTAGGATCTAACAAAGATTCTCACTTTATAATTCACCACTTCATATGTTGATGTGTTGCTTCAGTTCTGCAAATAACTTTGTGTTTTTTTTTTTTTTTTTCTTTAGCAATTGCATCTTTGTGGAGGTCTCACAAGGTAATGTGCATCACTTAATACACTATTGCAACTTATCTTTTTATTTGATTTTCCTTAGGGAAGTTAGTAATAGAAATACAATTCAAAAAATATAGCCTTCAAGATAAACAACATATTCTATTCACTTTTCATATTGTTGCAACAATTAAGACTATCTGTTTTGGCTTCTATAGAGGAAACACATCATTACCTTGGTTTTTCCACATCTCTTCCTTATGTTTTTTAACCATTGGATTAAAATGGTGATAATAGACACATGATATAGCCTCTACAGCTAAATCACATTGTTTTCTCACTTGTTGCACTTCCTTAGCTAAAATGCATTGTTCATTGTTGTAATGTGTAGTTACAATCCCTACTGAGAATTATTTGGTCCTCGGTAACTAATATGTTTTACATCATGTGAGAAACATCCATGAAACACTTCATAATGGATTAGAGAATATTTGCATGGCTACATTTCATCTCACATTGTTTATCATCAAAATGTAGTGCCTAGAGGTCTCTTAGATTGAAATGCAATTGCTTGGCCCTTGTTGGATAAATGACATTAATGTATAAGTTTTCCAACTTTTAAAAGACAAAATGCAATTATTTAGGTGGCATTTAATGCTCATTTCTCCTTAAAAGTGTTTTTCTACAATTGTAATTAAAAAGTACAAGTGATTGGGTAATAATAGTTGCAATCATGAACATGGTTGGATTCCAACATGATCATTTTAATTTGTTGACCATAACTGACAGGTTGTGTTGTTGTGATATTTATACAATATTCCATGTAGGTTCATTTACTTAAAAAGGATATAAGGAGTTCACTTATTGTCTTGTATTCTTTACAAAAATAACTATACTCTTCCACGAACCAACACTTTTAACTAGGTTTATGGTTGAGAGTAAAAAAAACATTGGTGTACAACGTTTTACTACTAGAATTTTCTTATTTTCAATTATGTTAATATTTATTATTTCTAATAATTAATTATGTTAAATGTACATGCTTTTGACTATGTTAATCTCAAAAAAAATATTCATACCATCATGTAAATGTTAATTTTCATATTCCAATGATAGATGTGTTTATTAAATGTTGGTAATGCCTTTAACAATATAGGGTCATTCCCACGAAATACAATTTTGATAAGGCCTTTTATTTCAGGTGAAAGATTTATAAGTCACGGTCCATCTTGAACTTGAAAATAAAACATGTGTTCCTTTATTTCCACATACATGCAATGCATTTGCAATCATATCGAACCATTAACCTATCATCCAAAAACGATCGATGAAAGCATCATAACCAAACAACTTATTAAAATCAACATGATCATGTAGGGTTTAAACTCATCACAACATAAATAAATTGGAGGATCAAAACACCATATGTCCGAAGCTACTCATCCAATTAAACTCACGGTGTACATAACACAAATCATTTCGTGCAATTCAAACAATAGAATCAATAGATATTTATATCACTGTGAAAAGATGTGTATATTTCTCGTGCGAGAAAAGAAAGATGTTCTAATATTGCATGTGTATCATACCTTCCATACGTATAGTTACAGAGCAATTATAGAGGATCCATTTGGTTTCAAAATGGGATTCAATTTCATAATTTTTTGTGATTATTTGTTCCCCAATATGTCACATATTATTGTATTGTAGATGCTCATGTATTAGTACATATAATAGGTTGTTCTTCCTCAGAGGTATACATGTATAGATGAGGTATACATGTATAGATGGTAGGTGTGTATGCATACTAATAAAATATGTGTATAAGGATGTTAAGGAGAATGCACATGATGCACTGACTTGTACTTGCATAGATTACACAAATGTGTCTGCATAGGTTAGAATATGGTATAGAGAATATAAATTTCATGTAGTGTGTCAATTTGGTTTAGTTTTAGTGAGTGAGAGGAGAAATTATTATCCATTCCACTTAGATTTAAATTTCACTTGTGACATAGTGTTTTTTTGTATGTCATGAAGAAAATTCCATTCTTGTTCTTCACAGTGAGATGACAAGCTACATGGGCTCAATGTTATCCCACCTAGGAATTAATTTGTCAACTTACACATAATATTACATATGATTTTCTTAAAACATTAAACCAAAAAAAATAAATTAAGCTTGTAAATTTTATTTTAAATTTAAATTTATATGAAAATTATCTATCTAACTTTTTAGTTTTCTTCATTCACTCTCTTTTATTTGGGTTTTAAGATGATCTAAAAGAAAAATAGCATGCATCATCATCTCTTTTATTTAAAAACAAATTAAAATAAAAATAAAAAATCTTAAATTAGTTAAGGATAAAGTGTAGTGTTTTCCATCTTAAAAAAATATTAAATTAATTATAAAAAATTATTAGCATTCTTTAAAAAAAATATATTAATTTGTATTTAACATTATTTATTTTTAATAATAATGAGTTAGATATTTAACATTACTTAATAATAAGTTATGGTTATATATATATATATA